>CATIWO010146483.1:0-11024 GCA_949673435.1 Macaranga tanarius | reverse complement strand
CAAATTGTTGTAGTTAAACTATAAGAAGACTTTCATAGAATAAAAAGTGCTGTGAACAACCGCCCCACGCAAGTCAAATTGTGCACTACATATAAAAATTAATGTTTAAAACTCTTTACATTTTTGTTAGTGAGGGCTGCCGCTTCCTCACCTGTTTTTTTTACGTTATAGTTATGTGAGTTTTAAAAGTTTATTAACATCCTATAGAAAAAATATATTTAATCTAGA
This sequence comes from Macaranga tanarius, assembly GCA_949673435.1. Taxonomy (NCBI): domain Eukaryota; kingdom Viridiplantae; phylum Streptophyta; class Magnoliopsida; order Malpighiales; family Euphorbiaceae; genus Macaranga; species Macaranga tanarius. Next base: position 10,796 of record CATIWO010146483.1, on the reverse strand, counting down.
AAATTTTTAATAAGGAAATTTTTGCTAATTCATTAAATTCTCATTTAAAAAAAATTAAAGAAATATAGTATCATATCAATATTAAACACTGCAACTTTTTATAGAATGTTAAAAAATTAATTAAACAAATATAATTTAATATTGGTCTAATTATCTAAAAAATCATAAACTTTGTGAGTTTTAACAATTTTTTTTAATAAATTGTTAAAAGAATATATTAAAATTGTTAAAAATTGAAAGTTTCTGATTTTTTAATAAATTTTAAAAGAACGTATTAAAATTGTTAAAAAATGTAAAGTTTAAGATTTTTTAAATAAAAGTTGAAAGAATATGCTAAATTGTTAAAACTCAAAAAGTTCAGGATTTTTTAAGTAATTAGGTCTAATTTTAAAGATATATTCTCTTATAAACCAGTGAGAAAGTAGTCCAGTGGTCACTACTTTTAAAAAAATATTATGAGATATAGGGTTTGAATCCTATTATTGTCAATCTATGAAATTAATTTTCACTTAATTTAAAAGGAGAGAGATGTCCTCTATTATATAGTTTATTAATATTTAGGTCATTTAATCTCTCTCTCTCACACTATATATATATATATATATATATACTCTCACATTGATCTAATATATTTAGAAATAACTTTTCAAAATACTTTTTCATAAAAATTGAACCTTAGTTAACAAAATAATGGAGCCCTACCCTTGCTAACTAAACTAACTCCATTATTTTGGTATATTTTTTTCTTCTCTATTTAATAGTTATTTTCAAATACAAAAAATTTTATATTTCTACCTAAAAAATTATAGTGCTAATTAATTATAAAGAGGATGAAACAAACTCACTTAATGTCATTGAACAAATTCTAAGAGTTAATAAGGTTTAGGTTTGTTTAGTAATAGAAACATTTTTAGCTATTGCAAATGTGTTATAATATAATGATATTATATCAATAATTAAATTTATAACATTTATATATGTATCATGTTTTTATTAATTAAATATAAATATTTAAAATATATATTACAAATTCAATAATGTAGAGATATTATACAATAGTCTTGGCTTTCCAACTCATTATATACAGTTGGAAAATTAAACCAATCATGATTTAATATTTAATTAAAGTGATAAAAACTAAAATTTAAATAGCACATAGGTAAACTTTAAATGGTTTGATATTCTTAATTTGACTTTGATCTTCTAATTGTATATGAGCCAAGACCATTATAAAATTTCTCAATAATTTAATATAATAATATAGATGTAAACAATAATTTCTTGATAATATTGTTTATAACAAAAATTGAGTTTTGAATGTGCTACTGTGGCACTGCCACGTCAGATGGGAATCCAAGGATTTATAAGGCATGCCTAATATTGATTGACTTAAATAGGTAATGTTTCTTTTATTTGGGACGTATCATCCTAATAACTTATGACCAAATTAATTAATTAATTAATCAATTAATATATGAAATGTAAAGTCATACATATATGACAGAATAAGGATACATGTCTTTACACCTGCTATCTTAGTGTTCACCTAATTTTGGCTATTTGATTACTCTCTATTATAACTATTTCTTTAATCTTTTTTTTTTTTTTTAAACTATTTCTTTAATCTATTGAATACCCACACTTGTAATTTTTATGTTACACCATACATCGCGTCTGGTACTAGCTATTTAAACTGAATTATAATGGACGGCTCTCATATGTATAAACAAGATATATTTACAAAACTTATTATATATCATTTTACCACAAGTAAAAATGCTTAGTATTTACTATATTGTTTTTAAAATACAAAATTTCTATAAATTTTTTACCCCAAGTATTTAGGGGCTAAAAGAGCAAAGTCAAGGGAGATTTTTACTTATACCAGATGTGTTATACTCTATAGTTTGGTTCATGATATATAATTCAAGTATATTATATTTAGTTAATAAAAATAAAATACATATTTTTTATATTACAAATCTATTTTCATGGTATAATATGCTCGAAGTAGATAAGAACTTTTCTAATTGCAAAATCTTGAAGTTTTCTTTATATATTTATTAGTTCCTAATATTTATAATAAAAATAATTATAAAAAAATACCATGTGGTTTACTGCATCTACACTTTTGATTTTATGATATTTTTCACAACACTTTAGTATATTATAGTTATATCATTAGCAATTAACAGTTAAAATCACTTACACCGTTTAATAATGTTAACATGGCTATCAACAAGTCAGTTGCCACATGGGCATATATTTGGATACATCAGCAACCACGTCAGCATATATAAACGGTGTTAGTATTTTTAGCTGTTACGTAACTCGCAAAGTACTAAAGTATCGTAAAAAATACCACATGACTGAAAATATAAATATCCTAGACCATATAGCTTTTTTTTACTTATCCTTTTATAACATTATATCAATTTATTGGCCCATTTAAATTAATTATTTATAGACATTTTTAATTTTGATCTTCAAATAAAATTTTCTAACTTCACTCCTAGCTAGTATTACTGTAACACCCGCCCTCTCATATGTGTATTCCTTATGTATGTATTGCATTCTATATATAGTACATAAGTGGACCTCATTTAAGTTAGATATGTGCATGAATCTAGAGAGGGATCAAATTATAAAGAAAATTTGGAGTAAATTGTCACAATAGAAAGTTATAGGCTATTGTGAATTAATTCCATTTCATTAAGGAGTCAATAGGCTATTTACGGTGATATATACCCTAAATATCTGGATTTATTATTGTTATTATTATATTGGTTATTAAGTGATAAATATGTATTTATGATTATAGTTGGGCATTTAATATAAAGAAGACTTTGTGGGGGAGGGGGGCATTTGGTAGCTTTTGATTGGTTGAGTATTTGTGTGTGTGTATTGATGTGTAGAGATTGTAGAGATTTGGGAGAAGAGAAAATAGTGAGTTCTTGATTGATTTTGGAGAGTTTATGATCTTGTTCAAGCTAGTAATCAATAGACTTGGGAAGCATTAGAAGGTCTTATATCCATTGAAGTCCTAATTGGTAAGTTTTTACTTGTGTTTTTATTAGTTGTAGTTGAGTTTTCTTGGTTGTATATTTCAGATCCTATTTCTCTATTTTTTAGTCCCATTTTTATTGCCATAACTTTGTCTATAGAGCTTTGATTTGAGCATGGTTAGATTTTTTAAAAACTTCAAAGAGTCTTCTATAACTTTTGTGTTTTGAGCTTGGACTGAATTTATTGCTAAGAAGGTCTAATAGGGCCAAAAATTTTACTGCTCATGTTGAATGCCCTGTTTTGCTTGAATTAGTTCTAAAGTCTATAATTAATTTCATACTTATCTGAATTGAGTAATTCCAATTAAAATTGGTAGTAGACTCATAACCCTAGCTTCAGTAGAAATTTGGTGGTCATTGGACTTGTGTATGCATCTTTAAATCATATTGAACTTTGAGTATTTAGTTGTACTTTATGAGCTTAGGGTGAATTGCAATGTTTGATTATTGAATTTGATATATAATTATGTGTAGGAGTTGGAAGAGATAGAGGAGACCCTACTCAATAGGGGGAGCTTTCCTTTGATAAGGAGTTGAAAGCTTTTTAGTAAGTAATTATTAATATAATGCTTATATATAGTGATTCTCATGTAACTATAGTTGTTTAACTATGTTTAGTTTGTGTATGCCATTCATTGTGGCAAGAATGACATATATATGTATATATTATTGGTGAGAATATTAAATAGTTGATTGAGATTGTATTGTGGTGAATTATTAATGTTGGCACATATGTTGTGCAAGCCACTTGATGTGGTATGGTTTGACATGTATTATTGTGAGAATGGTGAAATACATATGCATATTAATTGATGTGAGGAATATGAGGAATACGTATAATAATGGAGATTGAGCTGGGCAGAGAGCCTCTACTGATTGTAAAAACTGAGACTGAGTTGGACAGAGAGTCTCAGAAGTAGCTATTTGTATGATAAAAAAGTAAAAATATAAGATCTGAGACTGAGCTAGGCAGAGAGTTTCAGAAATGGCCACTTATGTTAAAAATGTGAATTATGTGACAAATAAAGCAAAAATGAGATATATGTGAAAAACGTGTGATGATACTTCCGGCCATATAGCTAACATGCATAAAAATGTATTGTTGCATTGTGTTTATATATATATGTTGAATATGGATTTGATGTGAGATGTGATTGTGGATTACTTGGAATGATATGATTAGTATATATGTTGCACCAACAGATGAGGTTTTGTGTTTGGAATCTTTTTAAGATGTTTTGGATGTTGCACATATTGTTAGACACAGCTATGTGATTTTTATACACAGTCGTACATATGTAAAAATTTAAATTTAGGACCTCAGAAACGGCCATGTGCATTCCATAAGAAAAATATAGGAATCAGGCACGAAGGTGCATCCTTTTGGCACGGCCGTGCGTAATTAGTGAGAAAAATCTCAAATTTAGGCACGACCGTGTGTGATCAGGGGGAAAAATGCAATCCTCAAGTACGGCCGTGCATAATTTCCGCATGGCCGTGCGAGCTCAGTGAGCTATTTTTTAATTCAGGCATGGCCGTGCGCAGCTAATTAGAGAAGTTTCCTATAGTTTATTGTCTAACAAGATATTTATATATTTTTCTTAATTAGTTCTTGAGAAGTATTATACATTTGATTATATTAATAATTATTTATTGAGTCGCAAGCTCATTCTTTTGCAATTGTATTTTTCAAGCATAGATAGACTAGCTTGAGGTGTGTGTTTGATAGAAAGCTTAAGGGGTATTTTCATTGTAAGCTCAGGTGGGTCAAAAATAAGGTTGGTGTCGACATCTCTATCCTTATGAGCATTTAGCATTTTGGGCATTTGTAATGAGATCATGTTTATTTTAGTATGAATATGTAAAGTTGTGTATAATAGTAAGTTGTGTACAATGTACAAGCTTTTATATAATATATCATTTGAGAAATTTTTCTTATACCATGTGTGATGTATATTTGGGGGACAGGTGTATGTGGTACTTTGAGGGTACTAATATTAAGTAGTATCAGAGTGGGAATTAGACTCCCTTGGGACATGATAATTTGATGCATTCATAGTATATCATACATAAGTTTTAGAAAATATGTAGTTGATGTACATTGCATATCTCAGGATGGATGAGCACCAAACACCTCACGTTGACCCCGAAGATTCATTTGAGTCAGTTCATAAGGCAAACCACTATGCATGCCTTAAAAGAGTCAGAACAATCTTAACCCCAAGCCCCTCTACCAACTGTATATCCTTTTATGTAGGAGTTTATTCATATGATGAGGACTATGGGTCAAAGACCAATAGACAATACAGTGGATGAAGTTTATGAGAAGATAAGGAAGCAAGGTGTGAAAGCCTTTGCGGGTACCACTGATCCCGCAGTTACTGAAGAGTGGCTAAGAGGCACTAAAAGAATTCTTAATAGGTTTAAATGTACCACCGAGAAGAAGGTGAGCTATATCGTATCCTTATTTGAGCAAGATGCTCTAGATTGGTAGGAGACGGTACCATAAAGTAAGAATATACCGATGACCCTGACTTGGGAGGAATTTCTGAGAGAGTTTGCAGAAAAATATACACCGACTGTATACCAAGATAAGAAGAAGATTGAGTTCCTAGAATTGAAGCAGAATGATCTATCTGTGGCTGACTATAAAGTGCAGTTTGTGAGTCTATCTAAATATGCTCTGGAGGAAGTAGCCACCGATAAATTAAAGAGAAATAAGTTTGAAAGCGATTTGAATTTGGAGATTCATGAGAAGATGGCAATTAAACCCCCAACCTATAGAGAAGTGTTAGAGACTTTCTTGTGAGCTGAGGAGATGATCATAGAAATGAATGAAATAAAGGCCAAGAAGAAGAGAACCACAGGTACATTCACTACCCCTACCCGCACCAGTGGTAGTTTATCTTTTCAAAGCCTAGTTTTCAATGGGTCTACTTCAGGGGACGAGGCATGAGCTGATCTAACCAGTCAAGGGAAGGATCATTTAACCTAGGATTTAGGAGATTTGATGGCCGAAGGGGGCAAGGTAGATCTATGAGTGGCACATCAACTCTGGTATGCAACAGATGTAGTAGAATCCACTCAGGTGAATGTTGGAATACTAGATCGGGCATATGCTATTATTACAGTCAACCAGGCCACTTCATCAGAGATTATCTAGTAAGAAGGAGTATAGAAGGATCTTAAATGATGGTACAAAGTAGTTCCAGAGAGAATGTACCTATGAGTAGTTGAGGAAGAGGCCTAGGTGGTAGAGGAAGTAGAGCTGGTACTTCAACTCAAGTAGGATCTGCTGATCCATCCCAAGGCCAAGTAAGGATCTACGCCATCACTCTGCAAGAACCTCCTGTAGCTCCAGATGTGTTCACTAGTATATTTACTTGATAGACCTAGGATCTATTTATTCTTTCATGTCTCATGAGTTTGCATTGAGGGTGCATGGAACAATTGAACCCCTAAAACATAGCTTATATATTTCTATGCATGTTGGGGGTATTATGGTAGTGAATTCAGTAATGAGAGAATGTCCCATTTTGGTAGATGATGAGACCTTATATGTAGACTTGATAGTTATTAAACTAAAAGAGTTTAATATTATTTTGGGTATGGATTGGTTAGCAAGATATTATGCTATTGTAAATTGTTACACTAAGGAGGTAATTATAGATATATTGGGGTAAAAGAAGATAGTATTGGTAGGTGAGAGGAAAGTTGTGCCTGCTTGTTTGATTTCAGTAGTGATAATATTTCATTTAATTAGAGATGGGCATAAGGTGTACTTAGCTAATATTGTTGATACAACTAAATTAGTCCTGGGGTAAGGGATGTACCAGTAGTTAGAGATTATACTGATGTGTTTTTAGATGAATTATCAGAATTACCTTCATACCGAGAAGTTGACTTTGAGATTGAAATAGTTCCGGGGATGGTATCGATATTAATTGCTCCATATAGAATGACACTTACAGAGTTGAAAGAGCTGAAGAAGCAACTAGGGGAGTTGTTAGAGAAAGGATTTATTAGACCAAGTATTTCACTATAGGGAGCTCTGGTTTTATTTGTAAACAAGAAGGATGGTAGTATGTGTTTGTGTATTGACTACCAACAGTTGAATAGAATCACGGTGAAGAACAAATATCTATTGCTGAGAATTGATGATTTACTTAATCAATTGAAGGATGCTAAGGTGTTTTCAAAAATAGATTTGAGATCGATATATTGACAACTCTATGTGGTCGAATCTTCTATTTCCAATACGGCATTCCGAACTAGATATGAGCATCATAAGTTTTTGGTTATACCTCTCGGATTAATAAATGCACCTGTAGTATTCATGTCATTGATGAATAAAACTTTTTAACAGTATCTAGATCAGTTTGTGATCATTTTCATCGACAATATTCTCATATATTCTTCAAGTAAGGAAGTGCATGAACAACATCTTTGAATAACTTTACAGATATTGAGAGATTAATAGTTGTATGCTAAATTCAGCAAATATGAATTTTAAATGGAAGAAATTACTTTTCTTTAGCATATAGTCTCAAAGGAGGGAGTAAAATCGGATCCATCAAAGATTAAAGTCATTACAGAGTGGGAAGCACCTAAAAATATGACAGAGATTCAGAGTTTTCTAGGATTGGCCGAATATTATCGAAGATTTATGAATGATTTTTCTGTTATTGCAAGGCCTTTAATAAATCAATTGAAGAAGAACGTGCAATTCCAGTGGACCAAGATATGTCAAAGGAGTTTTAAAAAGTTAAAGGAAGCCCTTACGACTACTTCAATGCTAGCATTATCAATTGAAGATAGAGGATTTATAGTGTACATAGATGCTTCGAGACAAGAACTAGGGTATGTTCTTATACAAAATAGGAAGGTGATTGCATATGCTTCTAAGCAATTAAGAACTCATGAAGTTAACTACTTTATCCATAATTTTGAGCTAGCTGCTATTATCTATACATTGAAGATTTAGAGATACTATTTATAAGGAGAAACATTTTCCATTTTTACCGATCACAAGAGTTTAAAATATATTTCCACACAGAAAGAGTTTAATTTGAGGCAACAAAGATGGATGGAGCTATTAAAAGACTATGATTGTACTATTAAGTTTCATCCGGGAAAGGCAAATATAGTAGCCGATGCCTTAAGTCACAAAACTGTAGAGATTGCGACTGGAACAATTTACTATAAAAGGGAGAATTTTGTAGCATTGTAAGCAATGAATGTTCTTTTTAATGTTAGGAAAAACCATCTATTGGCTACGTTGTAAGTCAAATTATCATTAGTGGATCAAATTAGAAGAGCTCAAATAAAATATGCATATTTGAAGAGAATGAAAAAGAAGGTGGAATCCAGAGTTAACACTCAGTTTGCAATTAGAGAGGATGGCATCTTAGTGATTGGAAATCAAATGTATATTTCGGATGTTGGAGAATTAAGAAGATAAATTATGAGTGAAGCACATACCGCTCCTTATGTGATGCATCCCGGAAGCACTAAGATGTATCGAGATTTGTAGCCTTTCTATTGGTAGCCAATAATGAAGAAAGATGTGATGAAATTTATAGCAAAATGCTTGATATGTCAACAAGTAAAAGTTAAACATCAAGCACCTGCGGAAAAATTATAATTTTTGAAGATACTGGAATGGAAATGGAAGAGAATAATGATGGATTTTATTATTGGGTTGCCACGAATATTTCAAAAACATGACACAGTTTGGATAATAGTTGATAACCTCACTAAATCTGGACACTTTTTGCCAATACAATAGATGGATTCTTTAGATAAGTTAGTTGTTTTGTATATGTCAGAGATAGTGAGGTTGCATGGAGTGTCATTGTCAATCGTGTCGAATAGAGATCTGAGATTTACATCCCATTTTTAAGATAGTCTACAGGGAGCATTGGGAACCAAATTTCATTTCAGCACAGTTTTTCATCCGCAAATGGATAGGCAATCGAAGAGGACAATTTAGACCTTAAAAGATATGATGAGAGCTTATACTACGGAGTTTAAAGGCAATTAGGATGATCCCTTGCCTTTGCTAGAATTTGCCTACGATAAATATTTTCACTCTAGTATTGGAATGGCACCATATGAAGCTTTATATGGAAGAAAATCTAGGAGTCCAATTTGTTGGGATGTTGAAGGCTTGAGATAAATTGAAGGACCGGATTTGGTATAAGAAACTGTAGAAAAAGTTCAAGCGATCAAGAAATACTTAAAAGTGGCCCAAGATCGCTAAAAAAGTTATATGGATAGACATCATCGGGAAATGGAGTATAATATTGGAGAGAAGATTTTCTTGAAAGTGTCACCATGGAAGGAAATTCTGAAGTTTGGCAAACATGGAAAACTGAGTCCAAAATATGTTAGACCTTATGAAATTATTGAGAGGATTGGACCATTAGCTTATAGATTGGCTCTTCCAAGAGAATTATCTTCCATTCATGATGTGTTCCATGTGTCGATGCTAAGGTGATACCGATCAGACCCGAGTCACGTTATACAAGAGCCAGAAATTGAAATCTCTGAGAAGCTAACCTCTACGGAGGAACCAATAGAGATTTTAGATCGAAAGGTGAAGCAGTTACGGAATAAGAAGATTACGAAAGTAAATGTGAAATGGAGCCACCATTCTCCAAAAAAACCTACATGGGAAGTGGAAGAACAAATGAAGCAGAAATACCTATATCTGTTCTCGGAAGATGATGAGTAGTTAATTTCGGGGATAAAATTTTCTTTAAAGAGGGGAGAAATGTAACATCCGCCCTCTCATATATGTATTTTTTATGTATTTATTGCATTTTATACATAGTACATAAGTGGACCTCATTTAAGTTAGATATGTACATGAGTGTAGAGAGGGACCAAATTGTAAGGAAAGTTTAGAGTGAATTGTCATAATAAAAAGTTGTGGGCTATTATGAATTAATTCTATTTCATTAAGGAGTCAATAGGCTATTTATGGTGATATATACCCTAAATATCTATATTTATTATTATTATTATTATATTGGTTGTTAAGTGATAAATTTATTTTTATTTTTATAGTTGGGCATTTAATATTAAGAAGACTTTGGGGGGCATTTGGTAGCTTTTGATTGGTTAAGTATTTGTGTGTATAATTGTGTGTGTATTGATGTGTAGAGATTTGGGAGAAGAGAAGAGAGTGAGTTCTTGATTGATTTTGGAGAGTTTGTGATCTTGTTCAAGCTAGCAATCAATAGACTTGGGAAGCATTAGAAGGTCTTATATCCATTGAAGTCTTAATTGGTAAGTTTTATTTGTATTTTTACTGGTTGTAGTTGAGTTTTCTTGGTTACATATTTCAGGTCATATTTCTCTATTTTTTAGTCCCATTATTATTGCTATAACTTTGGCTATAGAGCTCTGATTTGTGCATAGTTAGATTCCCAGGATACTTTAGAAGGTTCTCTATAATTTTTATGTTTTGAGATTGGACTGAATTTATTGCTAAGAAGGTCTAATAGGGCCGGACATTTTACTACTTATATTAAATACCATGTTTTGCCTGAAGGGATTCTAAAATCCATAATATATCTCATACTTGTCCGAATTGAGTAATTCTAATTGAAATTGGTAGTAGAATCATAACCCTAGCTTCAGTAGAAATTTAGTGATCATTGGACTTGTGTGTGCATCTTTAGATCATATTGAACTTTAAGCATTTAGTTGCACTTTGTGAGTTTA
>CATIWO010146471.1:0-10221 GCA_949673435.1 Macaranga tanarius | reverse complement strand
TTCTTTTCTTTCTTTCAATTGCATCCTTATAACTTCCACTAATAACATCAAACTTTGACGTCTTATAACATGTCCTCATAAGTGCTTATCTTTAAACAATAAAGTTGACTATCAACCTCAATTTCATATCAAAAGCTTAGGCAATATCAAATATTAACTTATGTATGAAGTAATTAACTTCAATTCATCAAATTAAATTTGCTACAGAAATCTCATTCTTAATTATCATCAATGTACAGTAATCCGGTCTTAGGACACGGATGTTACAGTTATATTCGATATCAGCTCACTTAAGGTTGGCGTAGTTTATTTGTCTATATTGTGCCGTTTTCAAATTCGCTCAAATTATTACAATATTCTCCGTAGTCATTTACACAAGTTCTGAACCCAATAATTTTCTTTCTTCAACTTCCTCCCAATAGATTGGAGTTCCACACTTTCTTCCATACAGCACTTCGAAAGGTGCCATATTGATACTACTTTAGTGGCTATTATTATAAGCAAATTTCATTAATGGTACTTAATATTCCAATTACCTCCAAAATCTAACGCACTAGATCTAAGCATATCTTCTAATATCTATATAGTGCGTTCGGATTGGCCATCAGTTTGAGGATGGAAAGTTGTACTAAACCTTAATTTAGTACCCAAAGCTTCCTGCAGACTTGGCCAAAATAGTGATATGAATCTTGGATCTCGATCGGACACGATCAATACTAGTGCTCCATATAATCTCATGATTTCTTTCATATAAAGCTCTACTAACTTGTTCAAGCTGTAGCTGATATTGACAAGTAAAAAATGCGCTGATTTTGTCAAACGATCAACGATCACCCACACTGCATCATTTCTTTACTAGGTTCTTAGCAATCCTACCACAAAATCCATTGTGATATGTTCCCACTTCCATTTAGGAATTGGTAAGCATTGTAATAATCCTGTAGGATATTATACTCTGCCCTTATTTGGTGACAGGTCAAATACTTTGATACAAATTCAGCTATATCACCTTTCATTTCTTTCCACCAATAATTTTCTTTCAGCGTTCTATATATTTTTGTACTTTCTGAATGCATAGCATACGCCGAACAATATGCCTCTTCCATTATCTCTCATCTTAATTCATCCAAATTTGGCACATACAATCTATTTCCAAACATCAAAATTCCTTTTTCGCTACAACTTAACTCTTTCACCTTTCCACCTTTCATATCACTGAACAGCTTTTTCGTTCCTTTATCCATTTGCTATGCTGCCAAAATTCTTTCAATTAACAACGGCTTTATCTTTAAAGTAGCTAATACCCCTGGTGAAGTGTCTATTCTAAACTCAACATCTAACTTCCTCAGTTTAATCAATATTGACATCTTAACAACGCATATATAATATAAACTTCTGCTCGACTTCCGACTTAAAGCATCCACAACCACGTTAGCCTTTCCTGGGTGATATTCTATCGTACAATTATAATCCTTTAATAATTCCACCCAATGCCTTTGCCTCAAATTTAACTCCTTTCATACTTCAAGCTCTTATGGTCTGTAAATATTTGACACGCTACTCCATACAAGTAATGTCTTTATATTTTCAACGTAAATACCATAACCGCTAACTTTAAATCATGTGTGCGATAGTTCTACTCGTGCGATCTCAATTACCTTAATGCATACGCTACTACCCTTCCATTTTGCATCAATACACAACCAAGTCCTTGCTTTGAAGCATCACTATACACCACATAATGACCTCCTTCCACAGGTAACATCAATAGTGGCGTAGTGACTAGTTTCTCTTTCAAGATTTTGAAGCTTCATTGATGATTCGAAGTCCATTCAAATTTCACATTCTTTCTCAATAATTTCGTCAATGGTGATGCAATAATTGAGAAATCATGTACGAATCTCCGATAATATTCTGCTAGTCCTAAAAAGCTTCGTATCTCCATTACATTCCTTGGTGGCTCCTAATTAACAATTATTGCAATCTTACTAGGATCCATATATACTCCTTCAGTAGATATTACGTACCTAAGAAATGCAACCTTATCCAGCCAAAACTCACATTACTAAACTTCGCATACAAATGCTTAGTTCTCAAAATTGCTAATATCGTTCTCAAATGCTCCTCATGTTCTCCTTTTAATTTTGAGTACACTAGAATATCATCAATGAACACAATTACGAACCTATCTAAATTTGGCTTAAAGACTCGATTCATCAAATCCATAAATGCAGCTGGTGTATTGGTTAATCCAAATGGCATCACCAAAAATTCATAATGTCTGCACCTTATCCTAAAAATAGTTTTAGGTATATCTGATTCCTTAATTCTCAATTAGTGATACCCAGATCATAAATCTATCTTCAAAAATACCTTCGCTCTTTACAGTTGATCGAATAGATCTTCTATTCTAGGAAAAGGGTACTTATTATGGATTGTGACCTTATTTAACTGTCTATAATCTATACACAGTCGAAAAAATCCATTTTTCTTTTTAACAAACAATATAGGTGCGCCCTATAAAGAGAAACTTGGTCAGATAAATCCTTTATCCAACAGTTCTTATAATTATACTTTCAATTCCTTTAACTCTACCGGAGCCATCCTATATGATGCTTGCAATATAGGAGCAGTTTCGGGTATAAGTTCAATCTCAAATTCTATTTCTCTCTTAAGTGGCAAACCTGGTAAATCTTTCAGAAATACATCCTAAAATTCATTCACCATTGGTAATTATTTCAACTTTGAACCTTCCTTCTTATCCTCTACAACAGAAGCTAAATAAGCTTTATACCCTTTCCTCAGGTATTTCATAGCCATCATTGCTGATATAATCTTAATAGGAGTCTTCCTATTTTCTCCAATAAATATTATCTTTTCTCCAATCTCCTTCTTAAATTCTACTTGCCTAGTATAACAATTCATATTTGCTTGGTAATGACTTAATCCATCCATTCTAAGTATAGCATCAAACTCACCAATGGATAAGGGTATAAAATTCCACCTCATTTCACCCTTATTAATCTTTTCCGAGACATCTCTATATGTATTCTTACAAACTACACTCATTCCCATAGGCATGCTTACAATTACAGGTTCATTTAAATTACTTATTTTAAGCTTATCATGCATCATATAAGTCGATGATAAGAATAAAAATGTAGAACATGGGTCAACTAATATATATGCTAGCTTACCATTGATGTGAGCCTTACCCGTGATCATGTTTGGTGACTCCTCAGCCTCTCGCTCCGTAACAACATATACCCTAGCTTACTGTACACCACTAGCTACTGAGCTTGGCTCTTATAGTTAGTTCCGAGACATTCTTACCAAACCAATCGTCTCTCTTTATACATCTACTAGTCTTCCTGCCCTAGTCGACCTTCCACCTCTTTCATTACGAAGGGTATGAGATGCTTGTATTGATGGTTTTCCTACATATAATTTTGTACAATTCCTCATATAATTCCCGATCTCATTGCATCGGTAGCATCTAACCTCACCTTTATTACACCTTCCAGCTTGATTTTTTTACATATATTATACCAAGGTAACACGTTCCTCTATGGTAATTTATTTCCCGTACCCATCTGTCCTGATGGTATTGCTGGGTCTCATTGATGCCTATCTTACTTGAGGTCTATTTCCACCTCTTGACCTCACATTGCTCTTAGAATATGGAGTGAACCTATTTCCTCTCCAAAGTTGTCGTGATGACTCAACTTGTTGATTTAACTTAATTTGGGTTGAAGCTTCTAATTCCTTATCCAGCTTCTTCTGTTCCATTGCTTTTTTAACATTGCTTATCTTCTCCTCGTTATTAAGTTATAATGTCATAAAGGCCTTCTCCACAGTCTTAATCCACTTATCAGCTTGTCCTGGGTCCAATGTACCATAAAAATCATAAGCTCCACATTTCTTCACATGCTCAATCACGTCTCCTAGCCTTTTATACTTCTTCTTATCTTTCTCCACCATCATAATTGCCATAGTGCGTGCGAATTCTATAGCATCCACATGTATTATTGGCGGTACTAGATTATTAGCCACATTTTCTTGCACCGGTAGTGGTAGTTGTAGATTACGTGCTCTTCTCAGTACGTTAAAGTTCAGCACTGGAGCATTAGGCATCAAATTGCCCCATTCGCTCCCTGTATCGATTCCTCGTATATCATTTCCCTCATTACCAACAGAAGCTGTTGATGGAGACAATCCTCGTGGTTGATTCCTATCCACACTTTCCTCTCTCTACCAGATCTATCCTATCAGCCTCAACAACTCGACCTCTACCTCTACCTCTACCTCTACCTATCGGTCTACCTCTAGGCCTACCACGTATATCTATTCTGCCTCCTCTAGTTCTTGCCATCTTCCTACAAATTCAAAATCAGTCCACTTTAGCAATTCAAACCTTTGAGTATCAGATTCTCAACTAACATCTATTCAGCACACATATTTCTTAATTTTTACAAAATTTACTTAACCTAGGTTTCATACTTTAGGCTTCCAAAACCTATCAAATCTATCAAAATCCTTGTTCCTATAATCTAAACTTCCAAACCTAGGCTATGATACTAAAAACTGTGACACCCCTCCCCACCGACACCCCGTCGGATAGCCCACATCACTTCTGCTCTGCCCGAGGCACCGACACGGAGAGGCGTCACTTCTGGGATAAAAACTAACCAACATCCATTGTACAACACTCTTATATCATTCAACTATCAGAAATATTCAAATAGACATACAACATCCAATAAAAAATGAGATAGATGGTAAGAGCAGTAAACACTCAACTGAAATATTGACAATATATATATATATATACTGTAAATATCATACTACATATAGGATGCATAAGGGAAAAAGGGTCATATCAATATTTACAAATTTACACCAAAAAGAATAATACAACCCAATAATCCCGAAAGAGTGGCCTATCTAGCCCTGGCAAGTACTGCTATATCTATACCAAAAGAGCAGTTACTTCCAATACAACCCATCCTAACAAAAAGAAACAAGCAAAGACTAGTGTCATCTATGTCCAGGTCAAAGAGACCCAAACACCTGGTGCAGTAGCATGTGACACGGTAATTACCGTTAAGCATCCATTAAGAAAATCTATCCGCTTCGTGTGCATATGATACTCGACTGCTATAGGCTTCAGAGCCATACGAAAGGGTAAAATGGCATCCATGTCATGGCAGATGTAATACTGGATCTCCGTCTTAGCTCCCTCTACCTCTTAAGTCATCGTAGTCCAATGCACCGCCATTTATTAACAGCTATGTACGAGCTAAACTATGCTGAAAGAAAGTTTTAAATCAAGAGTGGTAAGTATTTTCTCAAGAAATACCCAGTGAATGGACAGATATTAATGCTATCCTAAGAAACAGCAGTGAATAACAATAACTAGAACATTTTGAAAATAATCAAGTTATAATCATTTTACGCACAAAATGATCCATACAGAATAATCAGATTTGTAATCAAATCGTAAGAATCATTTACAATAACTTTTTAAAGATTGAAATCCGGCTCTTCCAAAAATTAAACATTCTTTTCCTTTATGTATTTCAATCAAACTTTCCTTTCAAATATCATTCTCACATAAATCACAGCATAAGACATCACAGTACAATTTTTTAAATATAATTAGGAATAGGTCAGGTTGCTGTCGATGTGGTGGGTACCAATTAGCACATCGAAGGTCCAATCCAAGTATGCATACTGATCTATAAACCACTCAGATTAGCCCCAAAGGCATTCAAGAATCTCGAGAGCTGTCCCAAAGACAGTTATCATAATCACAAATCTCAATTCCGTTAATTTCTCATTGTACCCCAGGTACAAGAATATCAATTACACATGAGTTGCTGTACCCCGGACACAGTCTTACATCTCACAGAATCCAGCCGTACCCCGGGCATGGTCTTACTACAACCACCTTTTCCATTCAATGTATATTTGCTCACAAAATCATCACATTTTCATAACCATTCATGTTTTTAATCAAAACAAAACTCTGTATATCATGTATATAACAAATTAGGGTTAAGAACATATCAGAATCAATTTAAACATTATTTTGAATCACTGAGGCGTCGGCTCAGTGCAGAGGCGCCGCCTTTGTGGCCACTGAGGCACCGCTTTATCAACTCAATGCCACTAAGGCGCCGCCTTATGGCTTGCTGAGGCGTCACCTTATCACTCACTAAGGCGTCGCTTGAGGGCTCAAAATGGGCTGAGGCGTCGCCTTTGCTCAAAGAGGCACCGCCTGATCACACTTGTAACATTCAAGTTTTCAAAAATTTCATCAATAGACAAAAATTTCAATCTAAAATAACTAGAAATCATCCAAAAACAAGTATATTAATCAAAGAATTGAAGAAAGAAAGTCCACTCACTGAAATGTAGGTTCCTTCTCTTCCTCCTCTTCCTCCGGCAGTGTTTCCTTTCTCTTTTTTTTTCTTTATCAGTGTCAATGGCGGTTTACGCCGAATTACAGTTTAGTCCCCCAACTTGTTATTTTTCAGTTAAGTCCTTCCTCCAAACTTATTTTTCTTACAATTTAGTCCTAATCCAAAATAACTTAAATTATTCGGGTACGGATATGACAATCTATGTATGAAAGATTAAAAATAAAAAATAATTGCTAATTTTGAGTTGATTTTTAGTAAAAAAAATTGAGAAGTTGAATGGATATATACAATTTAATTTTTTAATTTTCAAGTTTAAAAATAATTAATTAATTTTGATTTTATTTTTAGTAAAAAATTAAAAATTAAAAATAAATTTTAATTTTCTCTCTATTTTAAGGTGAATATATAATTTAAATTAAATTCAATTAAAAAGATAAATTAAAATGTCAAAATAATATTTTATGATTTATATATAGTTAATTTTTTTGATATATTTAATTTTTTACTTTCACTTATCTACTTTTTATAACTCCTAATATCTATAAATCTAAAATAAAAAATAAAAATAAAAATTAAAAATTAAATTTAAGAATTTTTTAAAACTATATTTATGATTATTTAATTATATATATGAGTACTATTCGGTTATAATAGAAAGGTTTAGGAGATGCAATTTAATTTTTTTAGTTTTAAAATTTTAAAAATAATTGATCATTTTGATTTTATTTTTTATAAAATGATTTTAAAATTAATTATATTTTTCTACATTTCAATATTTTAATTAATTAGTTAATTAATTTTTTAAAATTGAATATTCATTGCTAAAAAATAAAAATTTTAAATTTAATTTTTCTTAATTTATGTCTTGCATATTTTGAAATTTAACAAATTAGATCTAAGTAGTCAATGTATTTTTTGGATGAATTAGTTAAAATAATTATTTTAAACTGAATTCATATATTCAAAAAATAGCTAAAATGGACTGATTGACTAAATGTATCAAGTTACTTGGGTAATCGGCCAAAAAATTAGTTTATAGACAAATTGACCATTACTTGAAGAATGCAGGGGTGAATTCGCACTGTAGCTGTGATTTGCCCAAAAGGTTAATGCTGCCACTTTTATTACACACGGCACCGTTTTAACCACCCTAACCCTCCCGTCTTTTGACTAATGTAAGTTTCATTTCCTCCTCTTGCTTATGTTTTTTAACGCCTCCGAACTGCTAAACTGCAGCTCCGCCTCCACCCCGTTGGCCAGCGACGGAAAAGTCACCTGACCAACCTCCACCAACTTTCCTCAACACCCTTCACTTCCTACCGCAAAAGGTGTGTTCTCAAACTGTCGCTCATACTCTATATGTTTTTCCCCCTTTATTCTTCCCTCTATGTGGTTCTTCTAATTCCTTTGATTTTATGAACTCATTGATTACGTATTGCACTAACAAAGCATTTTTAAACTTGAAACAATGGTTGTAAGGTTCATATGTGTTAGTGGGTTGTTAATGGTTTATCCCAAATTTGTCTATGTGATTGTTGAATCTTATATTTTTGTTCTTTCATGCATATTTTCTGGCATTTCCTTTTTTTTAAAAAAAAAAAGAAAAAAATTTCTGTGCGGTTTTCAGGTCATATGGTTGCTCAAATGAAAGTTACAGAAATGGGTTCCATATAGATTGGTCTTTTTAGATTCAAGGAGTAGTCTTTTGCTGAAATGAGCTTGATTTTAAGATTAAGACATCATTTAACTACTGGGGTTTCTAGAAAACCCTCATTTTCCCCATTGGTTCAATTGAATGTAGTGAATTTGAAAGGGTTGTTGTCTCGGGGCTATGCTCAAGCTGCAAGGAAAGATGAAGAAGAAGTAGAAATTGATCAGAGGATGCTCCCAGCTGATTATGATCCTGCAACTTTTGATCCTACCGAGCATCGTAGCCCTCCAACAGAACGTGTATTCAAGCTTGTTGATGAAATAGCTGGACTCACCTTAGTTGAAGTTGCTGAACTAAGTTCTATTATAATGAAAAAGCAGGGATTGACAGAACTGCCGAATGTTGGGGTTCTGAAGGGTGGTGTTGCTGGTTTGGCTGGAATGGCAATGAAAGCACCGGCTGCAGCTGCTGAGGAAGAGAACAAACCAGAAAAGACTGTTTTTGAATTGAAATTAGAATCATATGAAGCAGCTTCAAAGATTAAGATAATCAAAGAGGTTAGGAGCTTTACAGATTTGGGTCTTAAGGAAGCCAAAGAATTGGTGGAGAAGACACCATCAGTGTTCAAAGCAGGAGTATCAAAGGAAGAAGCTGAGCAAATAATTGAGAAGATGAAAGCTGTTGGGGCCAAAGTTGTGATGGAATGAGTAAAAGCCTTCTTTTTTATTCGTGTCTGGTAACCTTTTTGGATGTTCCAAGTCTTTTTTCCCCTTTTATGCACTTCAATTTCTCCAATATTTACCAAGTTTTTGTTGAGGATTTTACTGGCTTTTTACTCTCTTATATTATCTCTGAGCCTGTGAAGTTGAAATCTTGATAAAAAAAATGTTTGATGGGCATTGTTCAGTAAAAACAGAAGGAAACAGAGGAGAAAGAGAAGTCTGATAGCATAATGCTCTGTTTTTTTTACAAGGAGGATTATTTTAAGAATGTGTTGGCATCTGTGGTTATTTTATTTTATTTTCTTCCTTATTGTTATATGATTGGGAGAAAGATAACTACAAGCATTCCAGAACATCGCAATTTGTTTCTATTATGCTTCAGATGCTAGAATTGAAATAAAAATGAAGAGCTTCATGTCACTTTTTTTCACTTCATCATATGCCTTACACTGCGTATAATTTGTTGTTTTATGAAGTTCATTTTCTTAGTTGAAATTTAGGGAACTATCTTTCTCTACTTGAAATGTTTAGCCACATTTAATTTTGGTGACAATGCTACATTGAATGAAGGAGTTGACCTTTCTGTTGTTAATTTGAATGTTATTATACATGAAAAATGAATTTGTTTTTCTTTTCAACATGAGAAAAGAACTTCAGATTCATGAATTGGCAAACTGAATAGGAGATGATTTTTGTTGGTATGAAGTTACATAGTTGCATTGATCCCCAATCCATGGTAGATGATCTTGATTGGAACCAAAACTTAGGAGGAGATACAGGAGAATACAATATAAAGTTTTATCCACGTAATAAGTTATAAATTAAATTTTTAAGTAGTTGTGAAGAAAGAGTTAAGTTTATCTGCTGATGGAAGACTGAATTTAAATTGTTTCTTTCTCCTTTTCATTGTGTTGGTTTATAGCCATGAAGATGGGTGGAATATTATGTTTTATATTGATTTTTGGTTTGCGAATACTTGAGTTGGTGATTACTGACTTTGCCTCAGATTGTATTGTACAATGTTGTTTATTTTGTTGATGTGGATTTGAGGTCAGCGACTAATGACTATTCACACACATGACAAATGGTGTGCTTCTTCTTAAGCAAGTGTATATGCCGATGCATATGTAGCAGAGGCAAGCAGACACATGGCACCAAGGTATATGGACGCGTTGATATATTTCTCCAGTAATTTGTGTCTCAGAAATTAGGTAAAAATAGATACTTATTGGCTTGGATTTATTTGCCTTGGCATGGAAAATAGATGCATATTAGCATGGTGTAATTGGATTATTTGATGTATATGGAAGAAACTTGAATCGAATGGATACTTTTATTGCTATTACTCTATCCTACACGCAGTTTGTGCATGATATGCTTGTAAAGTTTGCATGTCCACCTTTAATGTGCAGCTTGTTATGGT
>CATIWO010146443.1:0-22740 GCA_949673435.1 Macaranga tanarius | reverse complement strand
GGACTCAATCTCTGAGGACGGCTGCTGGGCTTCCTTCGTGGAATCCAGTTGCTGTAAAGTGTGTCCCGGGTTTTATCCGGGTGGCGACTCCATTCTCCAACCAAAGCCCTTTAAAAAGGCCCAACGTTGTACTCCTAGTGGGCCATGAGCCCACACAGTGCCGTGGTCTCCGAACACTTGGGCGCGCGCTGAACTCCGCCGCCTACAATATGTATGTATGTATATAGATATATAATTTCCACCTAATTTTAGAAGAAAGAAAAAAATTATTTCTAAATTTTATCAAAAGAAAAAAATTGGATCATCAAAAATATTTTGTTTCAAAAAAGAAAAAATAAAAAAATTTCAAAATTAAAAAGAAAAAATTATATTATTTGTAGTTAACGAAGTATATGAGTGGTATTAAAGTTTAAGAGAAAATGAACTTCTAAATTTTTTGAATTTTAGATCAAATTAAAAAATTAAATGTCTGGAGAATTAAAAAATTTATGTATAAAATTTAAAAAACTTAAAATACAGTGAATATACTAATTTGAAATAGAAATAAAAATTAAGTAATTGACAAGATAAAAATCAAAATTGATGAACCAATTTGATACGAAGCGACGATTGGACCAATTTACCCTCAATATATATATATACACACGCGCGCATCCGAACGACAGGAAAAACTTAAAATTTACTTAAAACGACATTCGAGTGATTACTTTGTCTCCATGAATGACATCGTTTTTTTTCAATCACACAAAAGTCTATAAAAATATTGCCATTTGTATCTAAATTCTGATACTGACACAAAGCTTGAAACTTTGAGAAAGTTCAAACCTCCAGAGGAAGAGAAGAAGAAGAAGAAGGAGAAAATGGCCAAAACGACATCGTGTACTAAATTAACAATGCTTACAGTATGCGCAGTTATCATCCAAATGATCGGTCTCTCACTCTTCGTCTTCGGCTTCTTCCCGGTGAAACCTGCTCTTTCCGGCATCAGGTTCTTTTTTTTTTTTCCGGTATCTCATTTTGCGCATCTAATAACAAAAAAAAATCAACCGCTGCTGAACTATTTCTTTGATTAATTAATTATATTAATGGCAGCGGTACAGAGAGTTATTACCCACCGCATTGCCATTCCGTCATCGGTAATCATCGAACTGAGACAGATTTAAAATCTGTATATCAGGTACGCTTTTTTTTTTTTTTAATTTTTTTATTTGGCCTAATACCTCCCTAAACCTCTCACATATTGTCAGTGTGATCCCTTAACTTATAAACTGACCATTTAAACCCCTTATCTTGCTAAAAAAACATGACTTATCATCACTTTCAACACTATTTGAGGCATCTAAGTGGCATTACTTGAAGTGAAATTATTTAGACATATAAATTAGCTGAAAAGTGTTTATAGGTCATGTGTTAAGTAAGTTTAGAACTTTAGATATTAAAATGGTTAATTCGTAAGTTAAGAGGGCAAACTGGCAAAATATGCCAAGTTCAAGGGGTCACAAATGTATTAAACCTTTTTATTTCTCATTCCATATTTTATTTATATGCTTAATCACTGATATCTTCTTTTTAGTTGGATTTAATATTTGTGATAAATGTATTTGCAGGAGCTATCTCAAATCCCTCCCTTATTTGACCGTCTAATTTTGATGGTATATTATTTTTTTTTCCTTGATTTTTATTTTAATTGCTAATGTATGATGCAGCACATTGCCTTATTTTTGTTTGTTTGTTTGTTTGGTTTGTTTAATTAAGGTTATTGATGGTCTTCCAGCTGAATTTGTGCTTGGAAAGAATGGGCAGCCTCCGCATAATGATTTGATGAAAGCAATGCCTTATACTCAGTCATTGTTATCTAATGGAATGGCAGTTGGTTTCCATGCTAAGGCTGCTCCTCCCACTGTTACTATGCCTCGCCTGAAGGTTAATTTGTGTTTTGTGATTTTTATGTCTAATTCAACTAGTATGTATGCTTGTTTTTTTGCGTTTTATCGGTTTTTTTTCTCTTTTTGCAGGCTATGGTCTCTGGTGCGATTGGAGGTTTCTTGGATGTGGCTTTCAATTTTAATACACAGGCTTTATTGGATGATAATCTCCTTGGTTAGTTTTAGTTGTGTAAAGTTAATTGAGTGGCTGCGGAGGGGATGTCTTTAGGATGCTAATCAACTGTATATTAAAAAAAACTTTTGTTATTTCAGATCAATTTTTTAAGATTGGTTGGAAAATGATCATGCTTGGTGATGAAACATGGCTCAAGTTGTTTCCTGGATTATTTTTGAGATATGATGGAGTTAGCAGTTTTTTCGTAAGTCTATTTGCATCATTTGTGTCAGTTGCTTTTTTGCTAGTAAAGTTTACATTGCATTTCCATATATGCCAATGATTATGCAACTAGCTTTTGAATCATCTCTATATTCCATTACCAGTGTAACTTGTAAAAGGCATAAACTTTCACATCTTACTATTAATTGATATCTGGAGGATGGCCTTGTTTTCCCTTTTTTTATTGAGATCAGCTGGTTGGGGTAGGTCAAAATCTCAAGTAAATAAATGAAATGTCGTATATTGTTTATTTTGGTGTGGAGGGTAGGCTTTCTTGCTTTGCTTTGCTCTGTGAAAGGTGTGGTTTTGATATGTTTATAGTGTAATTCTCACTTTTAATTTTCTTTTTTCAACAGGTTAAAGACACAGTGCAAGTAGATCAAAACGTTTCTCGGCATTTGGAGGATGAGCTTAGCAGGGATGATTGGAATCTTCTGGTTGGTGAATTTGTTTCTGTCAACAATTTAGTTTGAATATTCCAATCTAACTTCTGGCCTATATATGAATTGTAAATTTGTAATAGTACGGTTTTTGTACTGCTTTGAAGTTTGAATTTCAAATGAAAGAGCAACAATATAGAATTCTTTTTAAATTTAATTTTTTTTTATTGTTTAGGAAAAAACTAAAGTTGAAAATATGTTTCCTAATTTTTCAAATTTGTAGAAACGGCTCCAAAACATTTCTGAGGAGTTTCCGATATGGAAACATTTCCGAAATGTGGAAACGCATACTAGTTGAAATTTCCGTGCATCCTAGGTGAAAATGAGTTCTTTTGTTAAATGGAGAAACAGATTGGTGTAACCAACTTTGATTTGGATAGATAGTCTCTTTGTTGAGTATGCTCATGTCTGCTTCTTGCCTTTATTGTATACAATCTTCTCCAATTTGCTACTTGCTGATCTCACTAGTTCCTAATCTTCTTTCCTAAGTTCCTTCAGGCTTGAGCACTGAACTTAGAGATAATTGCTTTTTCTTCGCTGTTTCTATTTCCACTCCTGTCTTTAAATTCTTTTGCATAAACTGATATTAAGTTTAAGAATTTTGATTCAATGTTGTTAAGGTTCTGCTTGTATTAGGTAATTTCTTGTGACATTTAAGAAATGTGTAGCTTTATGATCTGGATTAATGTCTATATTTTATGCTTCTACACATTTAAGAAATGTATAGCTTTATGATCTAGATTCTATTTATTTCTTTTGGGCATGCTGCAATTTCTACTGTCATTTGATTCTTATTCTAGCTTTATTTCTAGATTCTTCATTATCTAGGCTTGGATCATGTTGGACACACTGGGGGGCGCAACAGGTGTTTCCTTGTTGATTCTCTCTGGTTATTTATTTCTATAACATCAGTTTTTGGCTTTTATTTTTTGAGCTTCATTTGGATGTTTGTTCAACTACTTTAGTTTCTTGATGGGCCCAAAACTTATGGAGATGGATGAAGTCGTGAAAATGATTCATTCAAGTACTGTTCAAACAAATGACGATAATCAGGGACGGACACTTCTGGTTGGTGCTACCTTATTTCTGTTCTTTTTAGTTAAATTTAATTACTTGAGACAAGCATTAAGAACATTGAATCCGTCATATTGGGAACATGCAAATTATGAAACTTTGAGAAATGCAGTTTAATGGATCTTCACAAGGCCCTCAATTGTTCCACTGGGTTTGTTATAACATTGGGTTCAAAAGTTAAATCATTAAGTCATAAATACCCTTGGAACTCACTGAGTGGGGGACTCCTAGTCTATGATGGATTGTGCTACGATACCCAACACTAAATTTGCTCAGGATCTGTGCCATCACTTCCATGGTACATGATATGCATTATGCATCCTGTTTGAGATTGTTGATGGCTAGTTAGCGTTTGCCTCTTCAACTTGCTTTATCTCTGATGTTGATGCTATCCTTGCTGTAAATCTTCATTGCATGTCCCTGTGTCATATTTATTTATTGTACATCTTATATAGGTGGTAGTAAGTGATCATGGCATGACTGAGAGTGGTAATCACGGGGGTTCTTCATATGAAGAAACTGACTCTTTAGCTCTTTTTGTTGGGCTGAAAAATGGCGTCTCTTTTTATGAATCAGCTGCTCATAATTCTGTTCGCCAGGTAACCAAATTATACATCCCTTTCCATTCATTCATACTGTATCAAAAACTTCCTAATTTGTTGGCCTATATTGCATCTGCTTCCTGCACAAGATTTACATAATATAGGACTTGAATTTTAATTAGATGTATTTTTTAGTAAACTACAACCCTGTGATTCTTCGATTTCCGTACTCCACAAGGATTTGCTTCGCCATCCTATATAAAATGCCTTGATGTCAACCTTAAGGTTTTTTAATCCCTTTTTGTGCTTTTGGTATTTCCCTCTCTGTTTACTTTGTAACTTTGTGTTGCCTTTGAGAGAAATGGCGAGATGCATTTTTCATGTTGTTGACAGAAATTTTAGTTTAATAAACAAAATAATTTGTGCAATTTTGAAATTGTTTATCCAGATTTCCATTGTAGGACATCTCATTTGCCCTCTTTGACTTATCCTTGAGATTATCTTTAACAATAGTTGCCAAGTTAAAAGAAAAAGAGGAAGCATGAGCTTTATATAGATATTTTCTTAGCATAAACTATTGTATCAAGAGAACATAATTTTTTTCCCTTCTTTTACAATAGCACTTCTTCTTCACTAGTTTTCCTGTTTCCAGAAGCAGAAACATGATCTTTTCATTAAATGAGAAGTCCAAAATTTTGATTTTAGTATTGAACTTGGGGAAAGTCCCAATCATAGTACATAATCATCAATATGAAGACATTTGTCTGCTTTCTGAAACTGAGGGAACTCTTGGCGATTTTTTCTTTGAGTAACCTCACATTCAATCTTTTCGTATGACTAGTGTTCTTACCTGTGATACTAAAGATTACAAAAGTCTTTGACGTTCCCCAAAAAAATAAAAAGAAAGAAAGAAATTCTCAAATTTTAAATAGCTTGAAATTCTCAGATTTCAAATTGCTTCCATTGTGTTTTTTCCTCTATTGCTGTGCAACTAACAGTTTGATTGTTAGCAAATCACTACAAATGGGCCAGGTGGACGTCGCTCCAACATTAGCTCTTCTATTTGGTGTGCCAATTCCTAAAAATAATGTTGGTGTATTAATTTCAGAAACTTTTGATTCTTTGACAGGTCAGTTTTCTCTGTGTTCTTGAGTGTGCTGGTTTATTATAGAAACTTTTTAAAAATGAGAGAGAAAGCTTTTGAAGAGAAATTTAGAGTAGCAAATAGCACCAGATCTATTATGTAGAAATAAATAAGATAATGCATTTAAGAGACTTTTTTTGGGATTGTCTGCTTGTGTCTGCCAGTCTGTGTTTTTATTCTCTCTCTTTTGGTTTAATGAGTTATTTGACTGGAAATGAATGACTGTGTTTCAGAGGACAAGTTCTTTTCATTTAATTTTTGGGGATAAAGATAAGAGGTCTCTTTAGATCTGTTTGGGCTTGTATCTTTAGGGCTTTTAGAGGGATGTCTTAAAAGTGTTAAAACTGAGTGCAATGCCCAGGAATTTAAGCACTTCCAGTCACCAGAAAAGTGCTTAAATAAGTTCTATTCAAAGAAATGTCTGTACTTTTGGTTGCTGAAAGTGCTTCTGAGTTCAGGTTCTCAAAATGTTATTTCACCTAATTATATCCAATCAGAAGCATTAATATGTAACCGTATACTGTTACTGCAGATTAGCTAGACTTGTTTTCTAGAATGCTTGTGCATTTACAGACACTTTTAGTTCTAGTCATGCATCAAGTGTGTGGCTTAGAGACACTAGTAGTTTATCTAAATGGTAAAAGATCTAGTTGCTTCTATATTTGTAAACTAACAATCTCAATGGGCAAAAAAATTGCTACTTGTTATATTATGTTAAACCATGTATTTTCTAAATTTGAGATCAGCATCTGAATCTAGTTGAAGCCCCAACGATGTTTAAAATTTTACATTTTTCATCCTCTCTTTTGTTCTTGTTGAAATCAGATGATCAACGGTTGAGGGCACTGCAGTTGAATTCCTGGCAGTTACTCGGACTATTGGAAGCACACTTACCTGGTTCATCATGTGAAAAAATCCCATGCAATGGCTCCAGTGATGGTGTGTGGTCTGGAACTAGGAAATGCAGTGGCAGCATGGAGTCAACACTTTGTTGTTTATATTTAAAGGCTGCAAATCTTCATAAATCCTGGAAGTTCAAGAAAGAATCGAGGTAGGTTTCTTTTATGTGCCCTATTGGGTATAATTATTGTATACCAAAGTTCTTTGTGTTATGTTTTTGATACCTACATTGCTTTGTCTGTATTTGATGTAAACAGGATACTGGTTTTACTTTGTTTGTAATTTATCTTAATAGGACCACAAGTCGGGATGATTTTAGCAGCGCTGTTGCAGCATATAATGAGTTTCTAAAAACTGCAAGTGAGTGGTTAGCACGCAGAGTCACTGATGTATGTATATTCTTTGTCAACAGTTGTTGATTTGCATAAAAGCACTCCTCTGGAAAAATGAATAACAAATGTTGGCTATATCCCACCACCACAATCTGATTATTCTGACTTATTTCTTATTTGGCAGAAACCTGTTTCCTCCCTTGCATTTGGGGTTGTGGCAATGGCCCTATCATGTCTATTATTACTACACCTCATAATTTGCATGAGCAGAGATATTTACCCTGGGGAGAAGCAACACCTTTCTAACTCAAGCAACAGCAAGCATGGATGGTGCTTAGATGAGGCCTTTATTTTGGGTGTTGTTTTGATACTTGTTATGAGTATGGGTTCGAGTTCTATGGTAGAGGAAGAGCAATATATTTGGAATTTTGTGATATGCACATCGCATCTGTTATTAATCCGAAAAACATTACAGTTTCTTCCTGGGAGCAGTGGAAGTGGATCACATTTGAATGGATGGAATGAAAGAGCTAATTTTCAAGTGTGTTCCATCTTTTTGCTTCTCATTTCTGGACGAATTTTGAGGGGTTGGCATCAGGGCGGTGTAAATTGGACGTATCTTCCAGACATTTCAAAGTGGCTTGAACAAGCTGGGAATGATACTATAAGATTAGTTCAGATAGTCTCAGGCTTCCTAGTGATCAGTTTAGGGTTATTTGCTTTATATTTGTCTAGACCGAAGAGAAAAATTGTTCAAGTGGTTGGATTTTTCTCTCTGATATCTGGATTGCTGGTTTTGTGGCATATTGTTGAGGACCAAGACAACTTGAATGTGTCATCCAGTTACCATGCTACTATATTGGTTCAGATAATCTACGCGACTCTGATTATTACCACTATTAGCACTGTTGTAGCTTTACCATGGATTTTGCCAATTTGGAATTCTGGTGCATGTTCAAGGCACAATATTAATTCATCTAATTTAGTTTCCACTGACATTCAATACAGAGCTCCATTCTTGGAATTTAGAGAATCTTCATATTTAATTGGGTTGGCATACTTGTTATGTTGGTGTCTTCTGCAACTGTTGCTCCAACAGCCAACCAATTCAATGTCCATCTTTTTGCTTCTAGTGCAAATCTTGGCCAGCATGCTATATTATTCGCACAGCTCACTGCAGAATAAGGAATGGTTTGAGGTTAGTTTCTATATCATAGCTTTTTAAGATTAATGGTTGATATGAGTGGCACAGATGCATAAGATTTATGAGCTGATAAAAGCCACTTATTTTTATGTACACAAGTGCTGACTGTGTTTCGAGTGCTAATGTCGTTCACATGCTTTTTGTTTACTTAGGTTGCTTTACTGTACTATCTGGGAATGGCAGGACATTTTGCTCTAGGGAACAGCAATACTCTGGCCACTATTGATGTTGCTGGAGCTTTCATTGTACTGCTTTACTTCCGTGCTGTAGTTAATATTTCCTTTTCCAGCATCCAGTTCAAAATTCATAGAATGTTCTCATACTATATTTTAGATTTATGAGGCCATGATGATCTAACTTTTAAACTTGTCTTCATTCCTTACAGGGCCTCTCAAGTCACTCGACCTTACTTTCTGGTATTTTGATGTTTATAATCACCTATGCGTCCCCTATGCTATTTCTTCTTAGCATGGTGATGTACATCTCTGTGAAGGACACAAATTATGTTATAACTGCCCAAAGTGTAGAGTTGGGGCATTTTCTAAAAATTATGCTTGGCTTTCCCTGCCTAGTCCCTCTGGTTTTGAATTCCATTTTGCTCTCCGCATACACTGTAGTGTTACTGTTAATGAGGAACCATTTGTTTGTTTGGAGCGTCTTCTCTCCAAAGTAAGTCTCTCTGAACTTGTGTTCTGCTAGCTACCGATAGCTTATATATATGTGAAGTTATAGGAGGATTTCCATTTAGCGACCTTGATAAGTCTCTTGCCAAAGACTCTGCGTTGTTTTATAATATATATATAGTAAACTTTAATGTGGCTGATGCTGCTGAAGCAATTGCTAGGGTTTCATTGATATCTAGATATGTCATTTTTGATAAACTAATGGTGTGTCTGTTACTTCAGGTACTTGTATGTGTGCGCAACAACGATTTGTGTCTACATAGGGGTGTTTGTGGTGGCTGCAACCGAGGTTTATATATGTACAGTGTTAGCCTTGCGGAGAAAGATTCAGGTTTCTGGTAATGGAATTAGATAGAGCTTTACATGCCGAGAAACCCCAATTTTGTTTTTTTTTTTACTTCTTGAGACATCAGATGACTATTTCTCCCCGTCAATTTTTTAAGGGATGGTAAACAAAAAAAATTCCAATTCTTTGATTACGAAAAATATAGTATGTATAAACCTCAGGGACTTGCAGTGAAACGCTGGAGTTACTTTGTTTTTGTTATTGATGGTCCTGTATTAAACAAGAATCATGAACTATTAGTGTAGATGGAGGGCATAAATGTGTATTAAACGATTTTGAGATTAATATATCAAGTTGTTTTCTGACATTAATATTTGTATTGATTATTTTCTTCGAAACAAGTAAAGAAATAAACAACTTCAAAATTACCAGAGTTTGCTCTTGGTACTGGAATTCAATTTCCTACAGGCTACAGCTTCTGAACTCGCAGAAACTACCACTCATCATCATAACCGTCCACGTCTTGGATTTTCCCATGGATGGTTTAGATCTTTTCAGTACACAAATCCGATAACTTGCAACTTGCAAGTACTTGAAACTTGAAAGCATCTACAGAAAAAAAATCCTCACAAAAAAAGCAAAAAAATTCTCAACCAATAAACTATAAAATTATCAAATGAAAGCCTATCATCAATTTATCATCATGTTAAAGAATTAAGATCGTCAAATTGCAAATTGGTAGTGTTTTCTTTTCTAATTTTTTTAATTTGATAGTCTCCCGTTAAAATTGCACATGATATGCTATAAAAGCTATTCTTTCAACTTCTAACCTTATTGGTTTTATTAAGGCATACTTACTTAAAAAATTCTAATTTTTTCACAATTTAACAAATTTATCTCGTTTTTTCAAATTTTTAAAATTCAGTATCATACTATAAATTTTTTAATCAAAACTAGTCTCCGATGAAATTATGCGGTTGTTTTTGATGAGGTAGCACTGGAGCTAGTTTTTATTTAAATAAATTATTGAATCAACAAAAAAAAAAATTTATTGACTCATCAACATTTCCAAAATGGTAGTTTACCCTAAACTCAGATGTTTTCATCTATTTAATGCCACCGTTAGCGATAATTCTGTCAAGTGCTTAAATTGCACCTCAAATATAAAAAAAGAAAAATCTATTTTCTTCTCTTCAAATTTCCTTCAAATCTTCTAATCAAATATGCATTGATTGGTTTTTAACTCATATAATTTTATTTGAATTTTAGCTATAAGACAACTTTGTAATTTAAAAGTAAGAAATAATCTTATTTTATTTAAATAAAAATTTACTCCGGTGCCACCTTGTAAAAAACAACAGTATAATTTTACCGGAAGTTATTTTTGATAAAAATATTTGTAGTATGGTACTAAATTTTAAAGACTCGAAAGAACCGAGCTAAAATTGTTAAAAAGTAAAAAATTCGAGATTTTTTAAATAATTAGGCCCTTTTTCAACCCTCCTTTCTTTTTGAAAATGGTTGTGGAAGAAAAAAAAAATGAAAAGAAAATTTCTAAAATTTTGAATGAGCTGTGGATAGAGGTGAGCATGGTCCGGTTCGGTTCGGAGAATGCAATTCTCCAGAATTGCTCCATATTATCGGAGATTTAAAAATTAAATCTCCAGAATTGCTCCAAGTTTTCGGTTCAGGACAGTTCAGAGATTAAAAATTTCAGTTCAATTCGGTTCGGAGATCGGTTCTTCTTCACATTAGAAAATTTGGTTCAATTCGGTTCGGATATCGGTTCTTCTCAGAAATTAAAAAAAAAAAAAACATATAATTCAAATCAAATTATTAAACTACAAACTATTTCATAATTTTATTATAAAATTAAATAATTTTTAATAGTTTTATTTATTATTTTTTTTATTATAAAAATTTTATTAACATATATACAATACACTCTAATATACCATACAATTATTAAATATTTTTATAAAAATATTTATATAAATAATATATATCATAGAATAATAATAACAACCCATAATTATTAAAAAGTATATTACATTAGAATTTTATTATTGAAGATAAATTTAAATTTTTCAACATAAATTATATTATAATATTTTGAACTGCTATTTACTAATTTAATATTTATTTTATTGTGATTTAAAATAATTTAATAAATGATTGAAATTTTTTTTTTCAAATAATTAAATTGATATTTATTATTTTAGATTAAATGTTAAATTAGTAGATTTAATATTAATAAAATTAATATAAAAATTGAAACTATATATATATACACTCTAATTCTATTAAATTATCGGTTCTAGTTTCGGATCTTCGGTTCGGTACAATTCGGAGCAGTTCGGGACGGATCTCAGTTTGGAGAATTCAAAATCTCCGGACCCGTCCCAATAAAATTTTTTAGGATAGTTCGGTTCGGAGAAAGTGAAACGGTCAATGAATATTTTCAGTTCTAGAAATTTTTTATTCGATTTTTTAGAACAGTTCGGATTTTTCGAAACCCGTGCTCCGCCCTAGTTTTTCTTGTCGTTAAAAAAATCCAACTTTTTTTTGTTTCCATTTTGTGTAGGTGCAGCAAATTGAAGGTTCAATTCAAAGAGAAAGTTGGGTTTGTGTGTTGCGAAAACGCTTTTGCTGGTTTGGGCTTTTGTTGGGAATTTTTGATACGAAGTCAGAAGCAGAAACTGAAGAAGGAGCCAATTGGTTACAACATGGGCTTTTTGTCTCTGGTTTTTATACTATTTATATAGGACATTACTTATGCTTATGTTTTGATGTTTAATTTTAAATTAAATAAATAAATTGAAATTTCTTAATTTAATTAAAAATAAAAATCTATTAATTTATTATCAATTTAATAAAATAAAATATAAAAAATTTTATATTTTGCACTCTAGAACTCACTTGCTAAACTAGTTAAACCTTGAGGTTTTTGCTAAATTAGTTAAACCTTCAAGTTTTTCTTACAATTTTTTTGTAAATGATTCTTATTATAATAGTTTTAATTTGGCTAAATTTTGGGGGAAAAAAAAAAAAGAAAATGTATTATATACATAAGATTATAGTCACAAAATTTGCATGTATTGGTTTTGTTTGCAAGTGCATTATTGTACATAGTAAATAATTGAAATCATTATTAATTTCGTTCCGCAATAACAGGAAATTTCTTTTTCTATTATGATGGTGGACAATTTTGGAAATTTTTATAAATTCTTTTTCAGATAAGATGAAAATAATAATTTTTCATTTGTTTGTTTTTAAAGTTGTTCAATTTTTAAAATTTAAAGTTAATAATATAAAAAGAAAATATTTAATCAATTATATATATATATATATATATATATATATATATATATATGGGATTTCAATTCATATGAAGAAAAGTAAATATGTGCCAATTTAAAGTAGTTTTTATTGTGTATTAGGAAGTTTGTCAGAAGATAGATTATGCACAATCAATAAAAATCTCAAATTTAATTATAATGAGCATAAAAAAAAAAAAAATTGGATACTTTCTTTAGTGAGGAGCATGGCTGTTGTTGATTGTTTTAGGTATGTATTTACTGTAATTTTTGTTCTTTTTAGCTGTATCTGAAAAAGGAAGAAGAAAGAGGATTCTATAGTATACTCAGCATTTAGTGCCTGAATTTTTTTTAAATGAAGATTCTTATTTACATTGGATGTATTGTACCCAATGACAAAATTTATAATAATTATTTTATTTTTATTAACTAAGTGTAGAATATTTGGATAATATATTTTAAATTATATCATTTTACGTAATATACTCGGTGTAGACAAAACTCTATTCAAAAAAATTTTTGTTTTTCAACTAAGAAAAGTATTGAAGTAGGTGGAGATTATTTAATTATAACCATTAATATACAAAATATCTAAATATATATCAATAATTATAAATAAACAAAAATTATTTAATGGTTTTAAATTTTATTTGTACCATAGACATGTGTGTATTAGGGAAAATTTATTAAAGAATTGTAAATTGTAATGATTAATTTTTACATACAATTTAAAATATAAAAATAAAAAACATCTCAAATTTACTGTGAGAAATTTTAAAAAATAGCTATTCTTTGATACCTAAACATTATATATTGTTCGAGTTTTTTTATTTTTAAAAATAAAAAAGTATAAATGTCTCCACTAAAATTTGAAAATTTTATTTTCTTAGTATATTTAACAACAAGACATATATGTCCAAACTAGGACTATAAACCTTTCAACTTTTACCTAAACTTATTATAATTAACAAATACTATTCATTTTTCAATCTCTTCAATATAAACTATTAATGTTGAATTTAGAGACTTACAAATGAAATCCACACTAAAAGTTCCAAAAAGATCATGATGAAATTCAAGCTATAAATTACAATATTAATGCTAGTATACAAGGCATATAAAAGTACAGTTCAAAACCACTATTTCATTATAGGGAAACATCTAAATTTCACACTTAAATTTTGCAATGTCACTTCATAGTTGAAGGTGATTGTTTACTACAAACACTTGCTCTAGCAATATCCATCTTACAATCATGATAATTTCATAAAGACATAGCCAAATTTTTATTGTTAAAAATAGTACTTCGAGCAATAGATACACCAGCCATACGAACTAGTTTTGATTAAAGAGGCTGACCAGCCATCCACCTCTCAATCAAGGCAAAACATTCAGCTTTGGCCTGTGCAGTAAAATGGCCTGCTCCCTGTTACAAGGTAAGAATCAACTTTGAGAAACATTAACTTTGCTTCCACATGTAGAAATAGGTTCAAACATTAAAACATAAATCTTATAATATCTTTTAT
This sequence comes from Macaranga tanarius, assembly GCA_949673435.1. Classification (NCBI taxonomy): domain Eukaryota; kingdom Viridiplantae; phylum Streptophyta; class Magnoliopsida; order Malpighiales; family Euphorbiaceae; genus Macaranga; species Macaranga tanarius. The sequence goes on along the minus strand of CATIWO010146443.1, from coordinate 8,970 downwards.
ATATATATATACAAAAATGTATTTTTACCTTTACTGTTGCATATGTCAAGCTGAATTCCTCATAATCGAACTTCCTTGTGTATCTACACACCAAAAGAAAATGTATATTCTTACATTTTTATAATAATATTAGTATTATTCAAATTAAAAAATAAAAAAACAATTTATTTTGTTTTATAAAAGTTGTAATGTATCGTATATCAGTGAATAAATAATTTAATAATTAACTACATATTTCAAAAATATCGTGAAATATAACATTTTAATTTTATCATCATTGATATATGAAACCGATAAGATTTTTACCTACATAGAGTTTATTACACCTTATGGTTGATGTGCGATACATAAGCTTAATGTAAAACACATATATTTAACTCACACATCTACTATTTAGTGTAATACACATAATGTAAATAAAAAAAATTTGCGAATCTAAATTTCATATAATTTTAAAAGAAAAACTGCTCCTAACCTCTCAATGAACAAAAAAAATCATAACAGAATTCCATTTTATCAAACAATCTTTATTAATTTTCTTTTAGGGTATTTTCATTTGCTCCAAATCATAAATATTGTTCATTTATTTAAATTAAATGTTTGATGATAGTCAGCTAATATGTATATATATCAACTAATTCACATTTCAAACAGTTCTAAAAGTGCATTTTCATGCTTAAAAAAATAATAAGACATTGTCACCACCAGATATTGAATAAAAAGATATATATATAACTCACCCTGCAGTTTCACCATTTAAGAGCCATTCTCTCCAATCCTCTGTCAATGGCAATTTGAGAGATTTTATCCATTGTTGTGTTCCAAGGTATGGAATTGACAAGTCATGGTCACCACTATTGAAAATGTTGAACATTAATTATTTTTAACATAATGTAAAGTAAATAATATTTTTCTAAAAGAATTATCAATACAGACACACACACATATATATATATATATATATATATATATATATATATAAATCGAACAAGAACTTAAAGTAATTGATTACCTAAAAATCAAACCTCGAAGATTTTTATGGGTGAATTTTTGATGGTAACTAATAACACTTGAAGAACTCTGACTATAACTATTTAATCTGTTACAGTAGCTCCAAGTGGTTACTGTGTCCTAATATTGTAATAGAAAAAATTGTTCAAATAAATGTTAATTATAATCTTCAAAAGTGAAACATAAAAATCTTCATTTTAGGAACAAATATTATATGTACCTGTTGAATGTAAAGAGCATTTTGGACTTCAACATTGTTTGCCCAAGTTTCAGTAATGGAATGGTAATATTGCTGATAAAAAAAAAAAAAAAAAAAAAAAAGGTAACCAATTAGCTAGAATATATAGATACTACTTTTATATACTATGGAGACCCAATAGGCCATAAACTACACAATAGGGATAATTATTCCCTAACTTTCATCAATATAGATGTTATTTTAATTTATTGAAAAATCGCAATATAGAAGATACATAAATTATCATTGCATTAAAAAAACATTTATAATAAAAGGAAAATCGTAGTGCGTAGAAGGTAGCTACATTAGAAAAGGATATTACTTGATGAATATTGTAAAAAATTTCATAACAATCTTATTTAGTTTATTTTATTTTGCATGATTTTTTAATAATTGATATATTTATTTTTACCCAATCATTTAAAATTCTTATTTTGCATGAGAGATATATAGAAATTTTACACTGCATTTTGTATTATAAGCATCCATGGGAAGTGATATGTAGGCATCGAATTGGGTTGAATCTCCACATCTAGTAGTGCAAGAAGGCTCTAAAATGTGGGTTGGCTGTATACGGCATAGAAGCTGCAAAGCTCAACAAAAGTTAATTAATTAGTCAATTCTCAAATAGCTAAAATATATATTAATTAACTAATTATATATATATTACCAGCCTAATAAATATGTAGTTTCTTAAACGTGTCATGTTTGGTCAGTATATTTTCTCAACTTATAAATCAATTATTTTAACAACTTCAAATTACTAAAAATATGATTTATAAAAAACACATTGTAGTAGTTAATGTCAAAAAAAATGTCAAAATAGTTTTATTTGAATTTATTAAAATATCATTTAGACATTTTTTTTAATTCATTTATCGCTATACATAAAGCCATTATATCATGACTATTCTCAATTAGATCACTATCAAATTACTACCAAACAAATCACTAACCAAACCACAAACCAAACTGCAAACTATTACACAAATATTATAAATATGCTCCATGTAGCAATCGAACCAAGACCTTACTATTGAGATCTCAACAAAATAACCTATTAGTTTTCACCTCATTGGCATTTAGACACTTTAATAGTGTTGAAAATTGTTAAAAAAAAATTATTTTTTGTATGAAATTGAGATATTGAAATATTTATTTTATAAATTGAGAAATCAAACTGGTAAAAAATTATCAAATAGCAGATATACTAAGGTGGTGTTTGATAAAACTGAAAATTAAGTACTGAATGCTAAATATTATAAATATTGAATTTTTTAAGTACTGAATTAAATAAATCTGTTTGATAATTATAAGTGCTGAAAATCATAAAAGTGATCAATTTTACCTATTTAATCTTGTAATATTGATAAGTGAATAATAATTTTTAAATAATAAGGACAAAATAGTCAATTTAATAAAAACATTTTAAAATCTAATAACTTAATGTGTTCAGTAGATATTTTAAGTCAAAAGTTTTAATTTATTATTTTAAATATTTTTTAACTTAATTAAATAATTTAAGTTGGACCCATTTTAGATTATCAAACCAACTTAAAATAATTAAGTGTTGAATATATTAATTTTCAGCATTAAGTAGTATTATCAAACACCTCAGGTTAATATTATCCGATCCAAACCTTATCAATAGCTGCAACGGCTTTACCACATGGACTATTCTCATCACTTGGTGGAGGAAAAAATATGCCTTCACAATTTGCACTTGCCTCCTTCAAAAAATAATAAAAATCAAAATTAAGCATAATAATTAACATATATATATATATATATAACTAATTAAAATATTTTTATAGCTAATTGAGGGTCTAATTTTACCTCAAATATTTCATCTGATATTAATGCTAATCGGTGAGCAACTGGAACTCTTGAGTTGAAATCTATGCTTAATTCTGTTCCTGGATTCCCCATTGCATATCCCTAGCGCCCATCAATTAAATTGTTAAAATACAATATTAAAATAGTTGAATTTATAAATGTAATTCACTGATATTTATGATAATTTCAAAGTTCTATATTGTGTTTTTTTATTTTACCATTGTAACTCAAGCTATTTAGTGTTAATATAATGTTCTACTCCCAAATTTAAAATTTATAATGGAAAATATATATGCCCAAAATCATAAATTACTCCATTTTGCCAAATTTCATAAAATAAAGCCATATACCGCAATATTGATAACTGGTTCTTGCCCCCCTTCATTACCTGCAAGCCAATAATAAAGTTGCTATATATCAACAAAGATTGAAATTTTATCTAATATATCAGATGTCATAGCTGTTTACCTTCAAAAATGGAATACAACAATGATCTTAAAAATTATAAATAGTTTTAATTAGCCTAATTATAAGATGAGACTATTTCAAAAGCAAGTGACAGAAAATTAATTCAGGTTATTTAAATAAAAATCATATTTCTTACAGATTAAACAAATAAAAACATAATCTTATTTATAAAAATTGCATTGCCATGTATGGTAAATAAAGTCTATGACCTTTACGCCATAAGGAATTGTGCGACTTACTGTCTAAAATGCTTTGTATTGCTATTGGAATTGGAGTTCCAGAATAGCCTTCTCCACCCAGGTAGAGCGGATTTTTTTGAAAATTTTGGTGTTCCTCGAGCCACTGTAAACATGTATATATACATTCAAACATACATTAATTAAGTGAAAACCAATGTTGTTGTGCTGCCAAAATTTTTACTACAAAAGAAAGAGGAATCAAACCTTCTTTATAAATTCGTAGATATGTGCTCCAAATGCATTGTCATCTGAATAGTAGCCTTCTGGTGTTTTGGAATAAGAAAATCCAGTGCCAACAGGTCCATCTAAAAATATTATATTGAGAACCTGGAGCATAATTAAAACTCTCCAATTGTTAAAATAACAAGGATTATGTGAAGGAATTGGAAAAAAAAAAAAAAGCTTTTGCTATAATATATATATATATATATTATATATATATATATATATATCATGTAAATATGTATCAATATATATAATAAATAAATAGTAATCTAATGATTTTTAATTTTATTTATATAATACACATATTTATATGGAAGGACTCAACAGAAAAAAAAAAAAAGGAAGGACTGAACTAAAGCATCTTTACCTTTGTCCATGAATTTTCATTTTGAAGAAGTTTCGGAAATCCTCCATCATAATTTGCAGTATCTATTGCTAATGGACCTAACAAAAGTTTAAAATTATTGTCAAACCTGTTTAATACCAAAATCGAGTTGAAAAATAATATATTCAATAATTTCACTTTTCATCACTTTATAAAATCATATTATTTTTGCCCTATTGGTACTAAAAAATTACATATTCGCAATTTTTTTTAATTTCATTTAAATTTTTAATTTTTGAAAAAATATTTTAATTTTGTCAATTATTAGTAATTTTAACATAAATAAGCATTTGATTAAAATTAAATAAAAACTGCTAAAGTAACGTACATATAATATGTAATATATCAATAGTTATAATCAAATAAAAATTAATATAAAATCCCATTTGTACAAATATCAAAAAAAAAAAAAAAACTCACTGTTTTGATACCTAATTAGTGATTTGATAAAATTTGTATTTTTTTTTAACAATTCTAAGAACATATTTGATCCCCAATACAGACTTGATATATTTTCTAATAAATTTTCAAAGTAGTTTTTAGGAAGATGAAATCTAAATGGAAAAAAAAAAGAGAAATACCTCTCCTTAGTAATTTGAACTAATTTTTTACATTTCTGTCAGACAAAAAAAAAAAAAAACCATTTTTTAAAAAAATATTTAACATGTTTTTATCATTTAATATTTCAAGTATATAAAGAAGATAATTGTTAAGCTATACCATTTTCAAAGAAAAATGATGAAAGACTGGAGCAACCAGGGCCTCCACTGATCCAAAGCATAAGAGGGTCTTCCTCTGGATTACGTTGAGACTCAACAAAATAGTAGAAAAACTGCACATCTTCATTTGTTCCTACACCAACATATCTGCCACGATATATGCACACACATAATCATCATTATTTTTTTATACCATTTAAAAAAAAACGTACTTATACTTTCAAAAATGTAATTAAATTGTTGTTAATGAACATAAAAAAAATTAAGAAAGCATACCCAGTTTCGAGTTTGAATGGAAGATCACCATCATAACCTGGTAAGTTCGTGACTGGTGCTGCATTTAAGGCAGTTGCTATCAAGGTGGAAGCAAACAAAAGAAGAAGAAGAAGAAGAAAAAAAAGAGATTCATGGCTTAAACCCATATTTTCTCTATTGACAAAGATGAAACTAAGGTAGCTAGCTAGTATTTAACAAGAGTTTCTTGTACTTTTTTTTTTCTTGGTTAACTTAAATCTTAATGCATGAATATGGGAATATATATAGGAGTGTTCATTCGGTCGGTTCGGTCAATTTTTTTGATCGAATTGAATTAATCGAATCAAAATAATTCAAAATTGAACCGAATTGAACTAAAGTTCGGTCGGTTCGGTTTTAAAAATTCGAAAATTATATGTGAAAAATCAAAACGAATCAAAAATTTTAAAAATATAAATGTAACACCTGTGATTTAGGAGCACTGTTCATGCATAGTAATTTCTATCCCACATTGAAAAAGTATAAAAGTTATAGTGGCTTATAAGTGGTGTAGATTGGGTCTTAACACAAGCCAATTGGTTTTGTGTTAAATGGGCTCAACCCCATTTATAAGTCCACATGTGTGTTAGTGGGCCAACACTCTCCGGGTCCGTAGATTTGTTAACATGGTATCAGAGCAATGATCCCGGGTTCGTGTTTAAGATCTGAATTTGGGTGCGGCCCGTTTATGACCTTGTGAGTCGTTGGGTCGGCCCGTTTATGTTTAGTTGGGTGCGGCCCGTTTATGACCTTGTGAGTCATTGGGTCAGCCCGCCGTTTGTGTTTGGTAAGTGTAACTGGTCCAGGCCCAGTTACACTTGCGGGGGAGTGTTGGAGAATATATCCCACATTGAAAAAGTATAAAAGTTAGAGTGGCTTATAAGTGGTGTAGATTGGGTCTTAACACAAGCCAATAGGTTTTGTGTTACATGGGTTCAACCCCATTTATAAGTCCACATGTGTGTTAGTGGGCCAATACTCTCCGGGCCCGTGGATTTCTTAACAGAAGGCATGCTCCGGTTGTCTCCCTTCTCGGGAAAATCTGTTCTTGCGAGGCGTTCCTATTCCAAATAACTGTGTAATGTGTGACTCGGTAGGTCAACATCTGATGCATCTTTTTGTTGATTGTGATTTCGCTCGGAGCTGTTGGCAGCAGGCTGATATTCCTCTTATAAATATTGTTGTTGATAGCTTTAACGAATGGTTTAGTTCAATGGTCAATTCAAATGACAGTACCACAGGTGGAAATATTTGTATGGTCCTTTGGGCTGTTTGGCAACAGAGAAATAAGTGGCTTTGGAAGCAGGTTGCTGTTTCACCAGATCAGTGTGTGAGGCTGGCGATGGATTTCTTACAGAATTATCAAAGTGCAGCGTTGAGACCAGATCAAGATGCCTCTGGTCGAAGTGGTCAGAATCGGGTGTATTGGCAAATGCCTCCTTCGGGTTTCACTAAATTGAATATAGATGCAACATTGAGTGCAGACACAGGTCAGGTTTACTTCGGTCTGGTCAGGAGAAACTCGTGTGGTGATTTTCTTCAAGGGCTGTCAAAAACTTGTAATGGGAATTTCTTGCCTCAGATAGCCGAAGCGTTGTGTCTAAAGGAGGCTTTAAGTTGGATTTATGCTCAGTCCCTTCATCATGTGCAGGTTGACATGGATGCCAAAGTTGTTGTTGACAGTGTGCACTCATTTGTGTCTGATCAGTCTGAATTTGGTAGAATTATTTTAGCATGCAGAACACTCCTAGGTCTTTGCTCTGATGTTTCGATCAGTTTTGTTGGTAGACGAGCTAATGCAGCTGCTCATGCTTTAGCAAAAGCAGCCTGCTCTTTTGCTTGTCCTTGTGTCTGGCATGAGGTTCCTTTTTTCCTAAGGCCCCTCCTACTAAATGATGTAACTCGTGATTTAAGTTAATGTGATATTCTCTTCTTTTCAAAAAAAAAAAAAAAAAAACATTAAGCAAATTTTTTTTTTGAAATGCAAAATGTTATTTCAATAGGTTGTTATATTATTACTAACGCAACGGCATTTGTGAATTAGGTCTCGTTTCCTAATTTGGAGGAATTGCATATCATGCAAATGCATAAGTTGAAGATGATATGGAATGATGATGAAGATCTCCAAACAAATTTATTTTCCAAGTTAAAAATTGTGAGAGTAAAATATGCGGATGCACTGTTGAAACTTTTTTCATTGGAGATGTTGAAGAGAAGATTGCAGAATGTGGAAGAAGTAACTGTAAAGAAGTGTAATTTACTAGAAGAGGTGTTTGATTTCCGTACATTAGTGAAAGTAGAAGAAACAATACAAGTTGCAAGGAGCAGCCAATTGAGAACTTTGAAAATAGCCTATCTCCCCAATTTGAAGCATGTATGGAATGGAGATCCTCATGGAACTATCTCTTTTCATAAACTACGACAAGTGATTGCTTCGGAATGTCCAAGTTTGAAAAGCCTCTTTTCATTTTCAATGGCTCATCGAGGTCTTCCACAACTTGAGCAGATTAATGTAGATGGGTGTGGGTTTGAGGAAATTGTTGCAAAGGAGGAACAAGTTGAAGAAGAAGAAGGAGAAACTCTTAAGTTTGTATTTCCTCGATTGAAGTCTTTATGTCTTTGGAGATTAAAAAGACTCAAATATTTTTACTTAGAAATTCATACTTTGGAGTGTCCGGTGCTAGAATGCTTTATTGTGCATGAGTGTGAGAAATTGAATACTTTTAATTCAGAACCTCAAGACTTGCAAGGAGTAGGGAAGGTGAAGCAAGAAAGCCCGCAAAATAGTGAAGTTGCGCAACCACTTTTTTCATTTAGAAAGGTAAGAGCTTTAACTATAATCGACTTCAGCCAAATGTGTTTTTTTTAAAAAAAAAAAATTTAGAAAGGTGAGGGCTGCATATAGCCAAACATTTATGTGAACGTTCATTGATAATTTAATGATTAGCCTCTTCAATCTCACAAGGAGTGTAGAAATATTCTTGATTGCATGATGTTAATCTTCTGAGTTCTAATGGTCGGAAAAGAAGTAATGTCTTCCTTATTTTAAATACTCGTAATATATATATATAAGAAAATAACCATGATTTCTTTATTTCAAATACTTTTTCTAGCTCTGCCTAGCATTTAGAAGAAAGCAGTATTAATTGGAGCTTGCAATAGTTATTTAAATCTAGTGTCTAGTTATCAGCACGTTCGATTCCTTTCCTCAGTTTATGCAAAAATGTGTTGATGGAACATCAATGATACAAGATGATTTCTTTATTTCAAATACCTATGTTTCTGTTGTTGATTTTCAGATTATTTGCAATTTGGAGCAATTAGGACTTAATTACAAGGACATTACAATGATACAAGAAAGCCAATTTCTAGCAGACAACTTTCACAAACTAAAAATTCTACAACTACGAAGCTTTGATGCAGATTCTGTTAGGGTGGTGGGAGCCAAGAACAAGAAACTAAGAACAATAAAAAATACTTGAAACTCCCACACATTTGCATTAACTAGGCTGCTGTTATATAGCAGCAAGATTACAGCTTTTACAAGCAAAAACC
>CATIWO010146388.1:0-14114 GCA_949673435.1 Macaranga tanarius | reverse complement strand
ATTTTTATGTGTTTAGATATATAAAACAAGTTTTATATGATACCAAGTAAACACATTTTCAATTTTCAAAAATGAAAAACAATTTGGAGATGAAAACAAGTAAACACATTAGCCTGTTTTCAAAAAATGAAAAATAGATTTTAATTTCTAACAAGTAAACATGTTTTACAAATTTTCTATAAAAATGAAAAATTTTTATTTTCTTTGAAAATTAAAAAATGAAAACAGAAAATAATTCTCTGAAAGTAAACACAACCTTATATTTTAAGTTTAAGTTGAATCTATCATTAAGAGTCTCTAACTGAGCTTGACATTTTATTACTCACTTGCTCCTTCTTCATTTGGACTCTCGTATGCACTCAATGTAGTGCCAATGGTAATGAAACTTTATGGTGATTGTATATAGACTTAGTATAAGATTGAAAAACTATATTATGATCCTTAGAATGTATTTATAATATTAGTTATTATGTTCTATCAACTCTTTGTTTATGTGATTGGTATATGTGTGCAACTGTATTCGTAGTTGCTTATTAAGTTGCAAGCTTACCCATTTACTGTTAAAACTTTTTAGGAATTGATTAAACAAAGTGTAACACCCGCATTTTAATGTACTGTTCATGCATTATATATTCATGACATATAGAGTCCAGTTATGGAATATGTATAAGTGTGGGAATGTGTATGTTGGTATAGAGGGGCCTAATTATAAGATAAGTTTGGGGTTAGATTGTCACAATTGGAAGTTGTGGGCTATTGTTCAGTATCGCCATTTCATTAAGGGGCTAGGTAGATATTTGGTGATATTTGATTATAATATTAGAGTATTATTGTATTTATTCTTTAGTAATAATCTCTACAAAAATATATTGATATTCTTCCTTTATAATTATAATTAATTACTTGGTTAATTTATTGCCAAGTGCTAAATTATGATAGTGCATATGTGTGTATGTGTGTGTGTGTATGTAAGGTGTGTGGGTGTAGAGATTGGTAGAAAAGAAGAAGAGTGTTTTTTAGAGGTTTGGGGAGAATTAATAATTTTCTACTTATCTAGCAAAGTTTTTGGGGAGCTATAGGAGATCTATTATCCATTTGAGTATCAATTTGGTAAGCTTTAATTAAGTTTTGATTGATTTTGGTTGAGTTGTGTTTATTGGGAATTTCAGTTCTATCTCCTCTGTTTTTCAGTCATGTTGTGATTTCCATATATTGAGCTATAGAGCTCTGATTTGAGCAATGTTAGACTCTTTGGAAACTTCAGAGATCCTTTACATTTTCTATGTTTTGAGTTTGGACTGATTTTATTGATAAGAGGGTTCAATAGTGCCGAACATTTTGATGCTCATGTGAGTGCCCTATTTTCCCTGATTTTCTTCTAAAATCTATAATTAATTCCCTACTTATCCTAATTGAGTGATTCCAATTGGAATTTGTAGTAGACATATAACCCTAAATTCTGTAACAATTTGGGGGTTATTGGATTTGTATGTACAACTTTAGGTCATTTTGAACTTGGAGCATTAAATTGCACTTTGTGAGGTTAGGGTGAATTAAAATGTTTGTTGGTTGAATTGATATATGATTATGTATAGGGATTTATAAAGGGAAGGAAAGCACTAATAATTAGGAGAAAGACCCTTTTTGAAGTGGAGGTACTTGAAGGTAAGTAACTATTAATACATGTTGTGTATATATACTTAACTCATATGTTTAATAAGATGTATTCCTATATTGGAATTTAATGAATATTTGATTAGTGAAATAATGTGGAATAAGCTCCACCCTTTTTTGTATTAGAAATATGATGAGAAAATTGGTAAAAGATGATATACATATATATATGGTGTAGTGGACACCATATTTGTGTTTGTTGAATGTTATAAATATAAGCTTTGAATTAATATTGGTGAATGGAAGTTATATTGGCTTATTGAGATGTAATTGAATGGAAATGTATTGTGATATATTGGTTGTATTATATTTCACTTAAAAGTGAAATATGTGAGGATTGGTTGCTAAATAATAATGTTGGCAAATGAGGATATGGGTGTATTGTTGGTATACTTTTGGTATATTTTCTATTTATGATTGTGTATGTTGATGATATAATTATGAGAATGGATTAGTAATTATGGATGAAATAATGGTGAATTATGGTTATGATAATTTATTATGATGCAAATACATTGAGTGTATTGTATATGATGTGTTGTGTTTCATAAGAAGGTGAAATAAGTGAGGAAAATAATGATGTGTGAGATTGTGTGTTGAATGAAGACTGAGCCGGTTGGATAGTCTTCACTGATGTTATAATATAGGAAAAGCTGAGCAAGTGGATAGATACCCATGATTGAATTATGAGAAGTGAGACTGAGCCGGCTGATAGTCTCACTTTATGGCCATTTAAAATGTGAATGTGAGTGGGATGAATGCACTAAAATTTGGCTGAGTGTGAGGAAATTATGTGAGAAAAGGTCCTATCAGATACTAACTCTTGCATTGAAACATGCATACTTTGAATTTATGCTATTGAATGAGATTCAATGTGTGAATGGATTGTTTTAGTTATGAAATGATGAATATAGATGTTTAAATCTTATGAATGATTGTGAATGGTGTGTTGATGAATGAATTGGTGATGTTTGGTGTATGTATGAAGTTTTTTTAAGTGTGATTTGAGTTATATTCAAGTATGGAAAGGTTTGGTGTGCATTAGAATGGGAAAAGGGGAGTTTTGGTGTTGCTTGGGCTGCTCACGGTCAGGTCACGACCGTGAGGGCTCAACCGTGAGCACCCAAGGTGTTTTTGCACAGTAAATTGGTGCTTTAGGTGGCTGTTCATGATATGACTTACGACCGTGAGCACACTATCGTGGTCGTGAGCACACCATCGTGGTCGTGAGCACTCACCCGTGAGGAGCACAGCCTCCTCCTTTAGGACACTTTTGTCTTAGTATTTTGACTATAACTCGAGCTATAGAGCTTCAAATAGATCATGGTTTAATGTTAGAGAAATTTTAAAGAGTCATCTACAACTTTCATGTTTAGAGTTTGAGATGAATCTATCATTAGGATTCTCTAATTGAGCTTGATATTTTATTACTCACTTGCTCATTTTTCATTTAGACTCTCGTACGCACTCAATGTAGTACCAATGGTTATAGAACTTTATAGTGATTATATATAGACTTGGTAGAGGATTGAAAGACTTTATTATGATCCTTATAATGTGTTTATAATATGGGTTAGCATGTTCTATCAACTTTTTGTTTATGTGATTAGTATATGTGTGCAATGGTATTCATAGTTGCTTATTGAGTTGCAAGCTCACCCCTTTGCTGTTGAAACTTTTCAGAAAATGATTAAACAAAGGGTTTAAAGCTTGCATTAGAGTCATAGGTGGGCCGAACGAGTTGGTGTACCCAACCTTCCTTCTACATATCATTTAGTGTTTTTGTATTGGCTTTATGTGTATGCGTTTTAGTATTATGTCATATGTATGTAATTCCTGACATGTTATGTGTGTAGTGCTATACATGGATGTACTTATGAGTTCTTGTATATATATACAAGTACCTTTTATCGAGGAAAATTTTATTACCACGTGTGGTTCTTTTGTTTGTGCCACGTGTTTGGTTATGGTTTTGGACGTCACATAAAGGGCTTAAAGCTTGCATTGGAGTCATAGGTGGGCCGAACGAGTTTGGTGTACCTGACCTTCCTCTTGTATATTATTTAGCATTTTTTATAATGGCATTGTGTGTATGAGTTTTGGTATTATGTAGTATGTGTATCATACCAAACATGTTATGTGTGTAATGTTGTACATGGATATACATATGAGTATTTGTATATATACAAGTACCTTTTATCGAGAAAATTTTCTTATGCCACATGTGTATATTTATTATTAGCCATGTGTATGATTAGGTTTGTGGGCGTCATAGTAATTATGTGTTGATTATGAATTAGTGAACTATATTTTAATGAAGACTAATTATTTATTCTTATAAGATGAGGACTTGTTTGATTAATGGAAATATGTTACAGTGTTTTGGAGAAGGACAATTTGAAAATTTAGATATTAGTAACTTTGGATAGTAAAATGTTCTCTTGCCGAGACGACATTCAGAATGTGGTATGGATATCATAAATTTCTGATTATGTCATTGGAAGTGATTAATACATTAGATATGAGTATGATATTTATAACAAGACTTTTTAACGGTATTTGAATTAGTTGTGATTGTTTTATTTGATAATGTATTTATTTATCAAATAAAGAAGAATATGGCAAGTATTTCTGAATAGTCTTGGAAGGGAAAGATAGTTGTATGGTATTTTAGTAAAAATAAATTGAGAGTGAAAAAATTACTTTCCTTAAGAAGGAAATGATGAAGGGAATGGATTAAAGTTTGTTAGCAAAGATATGGACGTTATGTGATTCATGTCAAGGTTTTAAGACAAAGAACAGAATATGTGTGAATATAAGAGAAAGAATAATAGTCTATTTATATTCAAACAGTCATGATCATATGAGGAGACTTCCTCGACTTATGATCTAGAGCTCTTTGTTAGTAATTATATTTAAGAGTTGAAAAACATTAATTATGGGAAATAATAGAAGTTTGAACATATTTTTACTCATAAAGAATTGAGTCAAGGTAACCAAAATGTCATGAATATAGCATTCTTGTTATGGGTGGTCAACAAGAAAAGCAATATGGAAGAGTTGATGTATGGAAATGGAATATCAGTCTTTGTCGAAGTTGCAACCACCAACGATATTAAAATAGACTCATAGTGCCAATTCCTATAGGAAATTAGAATTTTGGGATTTGTGTACATGATTTTATTACAAATCAAATTGTGGATAATGGATTGAATAAGATGAATTAGAGTGAAAGTGAGATGTGTTGTATATGATTTTGATGTGTGGTTTTATGTAGGAGTTATTAAGAGCAAGGTAGAACTCTCACTTATTGAGGTGGGAAGTATTTTAGTTAGTAGTTATTATATATAATGAATGAGATATAAGAGATGATTAATGTTGTTTATAAAATATTAATATTGTTTGATGTATTAAAAATGGTATATGAGTATTATATTTATGTAATATGCCAAGTGAATATAACATGGGCTTAACATTGTTCTTATGATATCTATGTTAAGATGTGCATATAGATGAGTATGATTCTTGAGTTGTGATATAAGATATATTGTGATGTGGATGTATGATGGTGTATTATTTTATTATATGTTCGGTATATGTCAAGAATATTTGCAGTTTATGATTCAAGATTGTGTTAAATGTTTGGTATATTTTCGGAATATGTTCGGTATATGTTATTGCATATGGAAGGAGATTAAAAATATTCAATGTGATAAATATGTCGATTGGCTTTCTGACCATCGACTATGTGAAATGTTGATAAGTTGATTGGCTATGTATCCATCAACAAGGCAAATGATACCAAACAATGAAAATGAGATGTGAAAGTGTGAATTACTACGAGATGATATCCCTATTGTTGAAATAAATGAAAACATTAAATACAGTATTGAGATATGAGATTCGTATGATGTGTACTAAATTAATTATTGATTATATTTATACTATTCTATTATGGAATTGATAATTGAGGGTGTTAGAGTCGATGAAATGCAAAGGCACATATTTGGCTATATATATAATCCTCTATATATGAGTTGATTTTGAATATTAAATGTATCATAAACGGTGACTATATGAATATTAAATGATGTGGGGATATAAATATATTTTGAGCTTATGTTGTGAATGAGATTTATTGTATGAAAGAGTTATGGAGACTATAAAAGGACGAATATAAATATTTGAGACTCGTGATTGATTGAATACCATACAATTGTGAATGAATTGAATTGATAATGTTAAGTATGTTTTTGGATGGTCTCTGAGTTTCTTTGGGATTCATTTGAGTGTAGGAAAGTATGCATAGTTTTGAGAAGGCTAAGAAGGGAATTTTAAGATTTGGAAGGTAAGGAAAATTGAGTCTGAGATACGTAGGATGGTATGATTTTATGGGAAAGGTGGACCGTTGGCATATAAATTGAAATTGCCAAGTAAATTATTATCTAATCATGATGTATTCCATGTGTTTATATTGAAACGGTATAGAGAGGATCCTAATTATATGATACAAAAGCCTAAGATAGAGATTTTTGGAAGATTGACGTATGTGGAAGAATCGATAGAAATTCTAAATCGAAAGATGAAGCGATTGAGGAATAAAAGGATTACAATAATAAACGTAAAATGAGGTTATCATTCACCTAAAGAAGCAACATGGAAAGTAGAAGAGCTAATGAAGCAGAAATACCCATATTTGTTCTCGGAAGATGGTGAGTAATTAATTTCGAGGACGAAATTTTCTTTAAAGAGAGTAGAAATGTAACACCCACTCTTTAGCATACGTGCGTATGACGTACATATTGCATTTTATGCTTAAGAGTTAGTAGACTTCATTTAAGTTTAAGATTGGGATAAGTTGTAGAGAGGGATTAGATTGTAAGAAAAGTTGGGAGTGAATTGTCATAATAGAAAGTTTGGGACTATTGTGAATTTATGCCATCTCATTAAGGAGCCAATAGGGAATTGTGGAGATATTTGGTTATATATATATAAATTATTATTATTATTATTATTATTATTATTATTATTATTATTATTATTATTATTATATTTTGGTGATAATTATACATTAATGGAGGAAGACTTTGGGGTAGGCAAATGGAGAATTTTAATTGGTTGAAGGGTGTATGTGTATATGTGGATATGTGTGTGTGTGTGTGTGTGTGTGTGTGTGTATGGTGTAGGAATTATAGAGATTTTGGAGAGAAAGAAGAGAGTGTTTTTCTTGATAGATTTTGAGAGTTTTGATTTTTTTCAAACTTGCAATTGAAAAGCATTAAAAGGTCTTATATTCATGGGAGCATAATTGGTAAGTTTTCCTTGTGTTATTGATTAATTTGAGTTGAGTATGATTGTACGTTAAATTCGGATCCTATTCCTCTATTTTTAAGTCCTCTTATTCTGACCATAACTTGAGCTATAGAACTCTGATTTGAGCATGGTTATATTCTTTGAAAACTTCAGAGAGTCCTCTAAAATGTTAATATTTTGTACTTAAACTGAATCTACTGTTAGAAGGGTAGAATAAGGCTAGACATTTTATTGCTCATACTGATACCCTGTTCTACCCGACTTGTTTCAAAAATTCATAATTAATTCTCTGCATATGAAAATGGTGTGATTTTAATTGAGAATGGAAGTAAACTCATATATCTAGAGTATGTATGAATTTAGTGATTTTAGAATGAGTCTATAATTTTTAAGAGTATCATGAACTTTATGCATCAAACATGCCAGCAATAATATATATGCTAGATTGTGAATTTTCTTGTATGTTGGTTATATGATGATATCTAGAGATTTAGAACTCAAAATTAAGCAACGTCAAATTTTCTAAAAACTTCAGACAGTTCTCTACAACTTTTGTGTTTTGACATTGAACTGAAATTGCTGTTAAGATGATCTGGCAGAGCTTAATATTTTTTTTCTCTTGCTGTCATCCCTATTTTACCTGATTTTAATCAAAAATCCATAATAAATTCTATACATGTCTAATTTTAGTAATTCTAATTGGAATTGTTAAAAGACTCATATAACTAGCTTTAGTATTATTTTCATGGTCATTGGACTTGTGTATGCATTATATAGCTATATTGAACTTGTAATATTTAATTGCATCTAGTTGAATTTGGTGCAAGTGTAATGGTTGTTTTAGGAGATTGATGAATGACTATATGTAGGAGTTGATAAAGGAAAAGAAGGCACTTCTAATTAGAAGAAATACCCTTTTTGAAGTATGGAGCATTTGGAGGTAAATAATTACTTACATATGTACATATATAGGCTAAACTCTATTATATATAATTGTATTTTCATTTAATAGAGATGAATGAATTATGAATTAGTGATGGTGGATGAATTGTTAATATAATGATTAATTTTGATGTAATTGTGTTGAGTTGTGTTGAATATGATATGGAATGAGTTTCACCTTTTTGTGTATTACGAATATGAGGATTTATTAGCAAATGATGATATGAGTGTGTATTGTGGTATATTGTTGATATATGATTGGTTTACTTTTGGTATATGAACGGTATATTTTCCGTTTATAAATATGTATGTTGAATGCTATGAATGTGAGCATAGATAAAATTTTGGTGAATTAATAATGATGACTTGTGAGATGCAATTGCATGGAAATATTATTGTGTTACATTAGTTGTGTTGGGTTTCACTTGAAGGTGAAACATGTGAGGAATGTGAGGATGTGTGATTGTGAGATGGCAAGCTGAGCCGGGTGTATAGCTACTTATATGAGAAGTGAGACTGAGCCGAGTGGATAGTCTCATTAATGGCCATTTGATTGATATTGAAATATTGTGTGTGATGGGCATGCTGAGCCGGGCGTATAGCTACCCATAAATGTTATGTGTGAAAGTGAGACTGAGTCGGGCGGATAGTCTCACTAATGGCCATTTGATTGATATTAAAATTATAAGGAATATAGCCAATGAGGCTAAGTGTGAGAAAATTGTATGAGGAAAGGTCCGGCCAGATACTAACTGTTGTATTAAAATGTACATATGATTGTATGCTTTTGAATGAGATGCAATGTGTGAATGGGTTGTTTCTAGTTGAAATGAATGAATATTGAAGCTTTAAACTTGTGAATGATTGAGAATTATATGTTGATGAATGAATTAGTGATGTTTGGTATGTTTATAAAGTATTTTTAAGTTTGGTTTGAGTTATATTTGCATATAGAAATGTTTGGTAGGCTTTAGAATGGCTAAAGGAGAGTTTTGGCCTTGCTTGGGCTACTCACGGTCTGCTCGTGACCATGAGGGTGCAACCGTGAGCACCCCATGCCTTTTTGCACAGAAAATTGGTTCCAGCTGGGCTGCTCACGGTTTGGGTCACGACCATGAGGAGCCTACTTACGGTCGTGAGCATCTTCCTCACGATCGTGAGGAGCCTAGCCTCCTCACTTGCTTCTTTGTTTGGACTTCCGTATGCCCTCAATGTAGTGCCAATTACAATGTAACTTCATGGTGATTGTATGTAGAAGTATTAGAGGATTGAAGGAGTATCTTATTACCTTTACAATGTACTTTATGCATTGGGGATTATACTTAATTCATTCATTACTTATGAGTTTGCTTTATGTGTACAATTGTATTAGTGGTTACTTATTGAGTTGCAAGCTCACCCCCTTTGCGTTGAAAATTTTTCAGGACTCGATTAGACTAGAGTGTGAAGCTTGCTTAGGAGTCTTAGGAGGGCCGAAATGAGTTTGGTACAACTAACCTTCATCATGCATATTATGTTGGCATATTTTTATGATGTTGTTTAAAAGTTTGCATATGATAAACATTGTATACTTTGATGAGTATTCGTATGTACAATTGAAGAAAGTTTCTCTTATGCCATGTGAACTTGTTTAATTGTTGCCACATATATGGTGGTAATTATGGGCATCACACCCAGTTAGGTTCGAAAACCCTCAAAAAGATGGCGGCCTAGGCAAAAGAGGGAATATAAAAATAAAAATGGTTACAATTTTAAGCTGGGGGGCAATCGAGTGGACTTTAAGAGTAGTAGAATCTAATTGGGGGGGGGGGGGGCAGATGGAGTGATTCATTCACATTGAGTATAATCATGACGGTCCTATAAGAATCAAGGACTCTTAGACCGCAATCAAGCCAAGAGGCATTTGTTGTATCATCATCCCGGTTTAACCATGGAGGGTCTCAGTTTTTGTTTCCAATAATACTGGTCTTAATGGCAGTTTGTGATGGACTCAATTTGCAAATTTGGCTTTTATAATAGAAGAGAAAATGAATTTCCCAAGATAAGCTCTAAATGGAAGAGGTGTTTGACTAATTGCTTGTTTTGTAAAACTTATTTTTGAATCTCATGCATATATGCATCACACGAAGTTGTGTCTGTTAAAATTATTTTCATAAGTTTTTGAGTATTACAATGATACATGCATCAGCTCAGTTGTGTTTTACAAAGGTTGACAACCATTTTATAAAGTTGTTTTGAAAAATATTTTCCGCCTGACGCCCGAAGCGACTATACGGCTCATTTCACTTATTTTCCGTTTGACGCCCGAAGTGGCTATACGGCTTGTTTTATTTATTTTTTGCATGACACCCGTAGTGGCTCTATGGCTCATTTGATCTGTTTTGTTTACTTTCACCTGACGCCCGAAGTGGCTATAAGACTTTTTTTTTCTGTTTTCGCCTGAAGCCCAAAATAACTATATGGCTCATTTTAAATACTTTTTGTCTGATGTCCGAAGTGGCTCTATAGCTCATTTGATCTATTTTGTTTACTTTCATCTGACGCTTAAAGTGGCTGTACGGATCTTTTTTTCTGTTCCCACCTGACGCCCGAAGTGGCTATACGGTTCATTTTCATCAGTTTTTGCCTAACGCCCGAAGTGGCTATATGGCTCTTTTCCTCTATTTTCGCCTGACGTCCAAAATCGTTATATGGCTCGTTTCTTCTATTTTTGCCTAACGCCTAAAGTGGCTATACGACTCTTTTCCTTTATTTTCGCTTGACGCCCGAAGTGGCTATATGGCTCATTTTATTTATTTTCCGCCTGACGCCCGAAGTGGCTATACGGCTTATTCTCCTTGCTTTTCTTCTAATGCACGAAGTGGCTATATGGCTAGTTTTACTTATTTTTCGCCTGACACCCGAAGTGGCTATATGGCTCATTTTATTTATTTTTCGTCTGACGTCCGAAGTGGCTATACGGCTTATTTTCTTTATTTTTCGCCTGACGTCCGAAATGGCTATATGGCTCATTTTAAGTGCTTTTCACCTGATGACCGAAGTGGTTATATGGCTCATTTTACTTGTTCTTACCTGACACCCGAAGTAGCTATACGGCTCATTTTACTTATTTTTCGTCTGATGCCCGAAGTGGCTATACGGCTCATTTTACTTGTTTTACGTCTGACGCCCAAAGTGGCTATACGACTATTTTCTTTTGTTTTTGCCTTATGCCCGAAGTGACTATATGGCTCATTTTACTTATTTTCATCCGACGCCCGAAGTGGCTATACGGCTTATTTTTTTTGCTTTTCATCTGACGTTTGAAGTGGCTATATGGCTCGTCTTACATGCTTTTCGTCTGATGCCCGAAGTGGCTATAAGGCTCATTTTAAATGCTTTTCTCTTGACGCCCAAAGTGGCTATACTGCTCATTTTCTTGAACTTGTCTGACGCCCGTAGTGGCTATATGGCTCATTTCAACTGTTTTGCTTAACGCCCGAAGTGATTATATGGCTTGTTTTAACTCCTTTGCCTAATGCCCGAAGTGGCTATATGGCTTAGTTCATTTGTTTCTCGCCTGATGCCCAAAGTGGCTATAAGGCTTTCAACTTAATATCTTTAAAACCTCTTGATTTATACATCAAGGTTGACGGTTTGAATTAACCCTCTTGATTTTGAACATCAAGGCTAACGGGACTGGTTTGGGATGTCCTCTCGGATAGTTAACTCCGAGGATGATGGACGGAAATCCTAGCAGTAAGTCTCTAACCTCTTGATTTTGAACATTAAGGTTAACTGCATGAGATTGCCTTTCTGATTAAAATCCTCTTGATTTTGAATGTCAAGGCTGACGAAACAAAATTAGAACTTTTTCATATACCTCACTCCGAAGACTGGACTCTTTCTTTGTTATTTGCATTTATGCTTTTTCATAAATCATATTAATGTTTGCGGTGTGCTTTTCCATAAATCTCATTACATTGCTTGCATTTCGATTTTTGAAAGTAGGGGGCAAACTGTTGACACACTATTTAGCCCAACCCAAAAAAAAGAAAGCCCAGTGATGAAAGCCCAAAAAAATAGGTCCAACAGTGTAAGGTTTAAAGGACCAGCCATTTCAGAAGAAAGCCCAGCCTGCAACCTATCTCAACCTATTCCCAATTGATAAAGGATAATTTAAAAGAAAAAAAAAACCCTAATAAATGAGAGAAATCTCTATAAAAAGGAAGAGAAAAAACCCTAGGAGGGGGTGGAGGAAAAAAAAAGGGAGGAGACTAAAAAAAAAACCCTAGAGAGGAGGCTAGGAAAAACTCTAGAAAAAGAAATAGAAGAAAAATCGGAAATAAATTTACTGAAAAAAAAAATTCAATTGGAGTCGAAGTGAGAGGTCAGAATCCTTATTCAAGCTGTTGTGATTCAGAATCAAACTCTGAGGGCAAATTCATTTTTTATAGTAACTTCTAGATATTTATTGTTTTTTATATTTATATTTTTTTACTTTATTGTATTTTTATTGTCATTATTTTTTTTTTTACATTTATTTACTTGTTTAATTCTTGCTATTTTGTTTTTTTTTAATTATTCTTTTTGACAATTGTTGTCAATATTGTTTGGCAACAGTGCTTCGGCACTGTTGCTCTTACCTTTTTTTTTTTTTTGGGCAATGCATTAGCACTGCACTTTTTTGGTAGCCAATGGTCCTTTTCCTTATTCGTAACGCCCGTTAACAAGTGGATTATTAAAGTTGCATTACTACTGCATTTGCATGCATTTGTTTTTGTCTTTGATTGGGAACGGGCCTCAATTTTTATTTTGTTTTCATTTGTTAGTCTATTGCATTTTTTCTCATTTATTCCTATTTTATTTATTTTATTGTTTTTTTAGTTATTTTTTTATTTTTATTTTTATTTTTATTTTTGGCTTGTGTATTTTTTTTGTATAATATTTTTTATTTATTTCTGTTTTTATTGAATTGTCAATTAATAGTGATTAAATTTAATTAGGAATATGTTGATTTAAATAATTATTTGCTATATAATTAATTCAATAAAATTGGGTTATTTGACATTGTAAAATATTTTAATTAATTTTAAATTTAACTTTAATTTTTGTAATTTATTAATCTAACTTGAATTTAACTATTGATTATTTTTATTTTGCACTAATTTTGTTATATTTTTGTAGGTTATTTACTTTTTGGAGAAATTTAACTTATGATTTGTGTTGCAGACCTAAACATTAGATAGCTCACAGGCTTCTAAACTTAATTTTGGGTTTTAGCCCATTTAAGTTGTGTTTTATTTATTTATTTATTTATTTATTTTATTTTGCATGTAAATATGGGTTGTAATCTTTTCTGCTCCCTCTTTCTTTGCATACTTTTTTAATTATGTTGTTATAATTATTTGT
This sequence comes from Macaranga tanarius, assembly GCA_949673435.1. Lineage (NCBI taxonomy): Eukaryota > Viridiplantae > Streptophyta > Magnoliopsida > Malpighiales > Euphorbiaceae > Macaranga > Macaranga tanarius. The sequence continues at coordinate 794 of CATIWO010146388.1, read as the reverse complement.
ATTGAATGGTGTGGATGAATGTTATTGTGGTGGACCAGACCCAAATTACATGAAAATTGGATTAATTAATAACTTGGGCTAAAATATAAAATTTAAAAATTGATTGAGACTCATTTGTATGTAATTAAAGTAATTATTAAATAATTAAAAATAATAAAACATAAAACATAAACGGAGGTCGATCGCAAGGTCGGGTGGGCCATTCAAAAGTCCATACCTAGTTTCCGGACCCAATCTCTGAGGACGGCCGCTGGGCTCCCTTCGTGGAATCCAGTTACTGTAAAAATGTTCCGGATTTCACCCGGGTGGCGACTCCATTCTCCAACCAAAGCCTGTCAAAAGGTCCAAGTTGTATTCCTAGTGAGCTTTGAGCCCACACAGTGCCGTGGTTAAAAAAACACTTGGGCACGCGCTGAACCCCGCCGCCTACACGCACACAACCCTTTTATATTTATATGATTTAGGTGAAAATTTGTTAAACTTGTGATTTATCTCTCCTTTAAGATCCAAAAATTTTGGTAGAGGAGGAAAAGCTAAGGTTGTGTTTACTTTCAGAGAATTATTTTCTGTTTTCATTTTTTAATTTTCAAAGACAATGAAATTTTTTCATTTTTATAGAAAATTTGTAAAACATATTTACTTGTTAGAAATTGAAATCTATTTTTCATTTTTTGAAAACAGGCTAATGTGTTTACTTGTTTTCATCTCCAAATTGTTTTTCATTTTTGAAAATTGAAAATGTGTTTACTTGGTATCATATAAAACTTGTTTTATATATCTAAACACATAAAAAT
>CATIWO010146325.1:0-37827 GCA_949673435.1 Macaranga tanarius | reverse complement strand
TTTTTAAAACTGAATTAAAATTATTAATTAAAATATGAATTATAAATGCATAAATTACTTTTGAATGCTAAATGCTCAAATATTTTTTATATTTATTATATTATTTGTAATCTTTTATGTGATATTAAACACATATATTATACTTTAATTATAAATAAATAAATAAATAAATATGTTATTTATACTATATGATTTTATTTTAATATGTAATTATGTTTTACACTACTAGAATAATAAAAAAATATAAAAAAATTGGCAACAAAAATCAATAATAAATGTTTAAATAATTTATTTTTTAAGAAAATGATAGGATGTGTGAAAAAAAAAACTAAAATCAAATAATTAGTGTAAATTGTTTTTTAATTTATATGTGGACTTGAAATAAAAATAAAAATTTTATATAATGATTAAAATTTGAAACTTAAATAGTTTATTCTTAACATTTAACAAATTAAAATAATTAAAACTTGAAGTTCAAATAGGTTATGGAACATCCGTGTCCTTAGGACAGGATTAGTGAGATTACTAATAGTTGAGATTTAATCAAATATGTTTAAGTTATTTTTGGAGGAAATTGTATATAAAAGAATTAGTGAGTAATAGAATAAAAAATAAAAAGTTGGATTAAATTGAAAAGGGAATAAGGACTTAAGTGAAATAAAAGAAAGAAGAAGGACCAAAAAGTGGGAGCGGTTGAGTTCTACTGAGAAAAGAAAGAAAAGGAAGGAAAGGGAGAAAGAAAGAGAGGAAGAAGAAGAAAGGAGGAAGAGAAGTGCTCCGAAGAGAAGGATCAACAAACTTGAAGGGAAATTCGGATTTAAGCAGGAGAAATCATTGAGTGGCTTAAGCTTTAATGGGTTTTTATTTAAGATTTAGTTTAAAGCAATTTTGTATATATATATATATGTTAGGTTTTGATGAATTCCTTTAGATCTAGAACGAATTTGATAGTTTTTAGTGTGTTTGATGGTATTTTGAAGTGTTATGCATGATATATGACCATTTGGTATTGTAAAATTGAGATTTGGGGTCAGAAATATGCAAAATTGCTACTAAATTGCGTGTTCCAAAGGTAAACAGGCGCATGCCTGTTCACTGGGGAGGCGGGCGCCTCTGCATAGAGGTCGGCGCCTCTGTAGATGAGGCATGCGCCTCTATAACTGAGGCATGCACCTTTATAGCTGAGGCATGCGCCTCTACACAGAGGCACACGCCTCTGTGGCTAAGACAGATGCTCCTGTGTTCCATTTCGCGACCCTTTTGGTTTAAAACTTGAATTTTGGATAGTCGAGATGCGCAACATTGCTTAAGGAGGACCTAACTTTTGGCACTGGTTGAGTTACAGGGCCCATAATATATCAAATCGAATCTGACTCAGAGATATAAAAGGTTATTGTTAGGAGAACTACCCTGTTTTGATGTCCAAAATTGATTATTGAGGCCTCTGTTTGGGTCTTCAAAGTTTTAGTTATGTTTATAGTCTTAAGTATGTATGGCACTAAGAGTTAGAGATTCCATGTATGAGACATGACAAATTTGGGTAGTTGTGTATAGTCGAAGTCTAGGGCCGAATACACATACTACTATATAAGTGTAAATCTATATCGGGGACATGGTAGGGTTGGTAAGTGTGTATAGCCGTGGCCTGAGGCCAGATAGACATGTTATCATGTAGATGTGGTTGGTAAATATGTATAGTCATTGCTTGGGGCTGAATACATATGTTACTATATAAATGCGAGATGGTAAATATGTATGGCCAATGTTTGGGGCCGGATACATATGTTATTATATATAGGTATATCCGATGCCTGAGGCTGGATGCATATGGTAAATGTGCATAGCCGATGCCTGGGGTCGGATGCATATGTTATCTTACAAATTTACGATGGTAGGTATATGGCCATTGCTAGGGGCCGGGTACATGTTACCTCAAATACAAGTTGGGAGTATGCATAACCGTTACTAGGGGCCGGGTGCATATTATACCGAGATATATATATAGCTGATGCCTGGGGCTAAATATATATATAAAGTTAGTTGAACACTTGAGTTATCATTGGATTAAGTGCCGATCACACTTAAGTAGCATCATCGTAGTTAGTTGTGTACTGATTTATATCATTTGAAATTTAGTAGATTGTGAATCGTAGTATGGTGGAGATTATGGTATCATGGTAAGTGTGTACTTTGACGATGCTCTTATTATAAACTTGGTTATGATGTTTTAAGTGTATTATCCAAGTGTGCTTATTTAATTTTATTTGGCTTTTAATATATTCCCTAAATTAGAGAAGATTCATTTATAGTTGAGATTAGGATGATAAAGGCATAGGGCAAGTTGATTCATTTTATTTAGTAAACTTATTTATGAAATTATGTAATTTTTGAGCCTCTACTGCTTTTATAAACGAAAAGGGAATTACTATGGTCACTGATTTAAGATAGTGTTTTTCTATAATTATAATTTGAATATTTGAATTATTTAAATATGAAAAGATATTTAAAATTCAGTGAATAATTAATGTAAATAATGGAAATATTGTTTAGTGATTTTCTCATTATAAAGTTTCAAGTATATTTTATCCACTCATTGGGTAATTTTCGTACGAAAATTACTCACACTCTTTTGTTTTAAAAATTTTTCAACATAGGTATTTAGTATCTGCTTAGCTAGCAGTTGAGAGATGATAGGTGCAGTGGACCACACTGATAAAGAAGATGGCTAAAATAGAGATTTCTAGAAGTATTAGAGAATGACATTGGAATTTTTTATGTAATATTATGTCAAACTCGAGTTGTATAAAGAGATGTATTTATGGTGTGTTTCTAATTAAGTTTAGTATTTACTTCTTATAATATTGTTATTAAGAAATCTTTTATGGCACTAGAAGTAAAATAATTACTATCATTAATTATTTAGTTATGTATACTAATGGAGTTGATAGTAGTGAGGGCGTTACAATTTGGTATCAGAGCCTAGGTTATTAGGTTCTATAGACACTAAAAAAGGTTGTGTTATATGTTATAGATATTAAGAAATATTGAGTTGGTAGATATTGATTATGGAATACATTGTATATATAGTGATGATGAGAATTACTAAAGTCTTGTAATTTTATTTTCAGAAGATGGCAAGAACTAGAGGTGGATTAATAGGAAATCAAGGTAGAGGTCATGGTCGAGGAAGTGGTAGGGGTAAAGGTAGAGGCAGAGGACGTGAAGTCTAAAGTGACAGAGTGAGGCTAGTTAAGTTAGCTAACATCTCGACTAGGGGTTGAGCACTTCCACAAGCATCACCTTCGTTGTCAGCATCGGTTGGCAACGTGAGGAATGAAATGTGTAATGCTCAAATAGCTAGTCAACAAGATAGTTCAGTACCAGCTGCTTCTATCTCTATTTTTGGGAATGTGCCTAGAAGAGCACCAAATAATTATCTACTGCCGCAACTGACGATGCCAACGAATGTGCTACATCAATAAGCACCACCACTAGTAATGCCCAAAAATGTTTCGAACCAACTAGCAGCCCCGGTGGTATATATAGATGCTACCGAATTAGCACGTACGATGGTGACGGTGATGTTGGAAAGAGAAAGATATAGAAAACCTGGAGACATAATAAAACATGCTAAGAAGTGCGAAGCTTATGACTTTTATGGTACTTTGGACCCTGGTCAGGCTGATAAATGGGTCATAACTGTGGAAAAAGCCTTTAATACCCTATAGTTAAGTGATGAAGAAAAGGTGGGTAACGTGTATGGCTTAATGTTTGATAAGGCTAATGATTGGTTAACCAGGGTGAGGAACTTGTATGGAGAAGTTTTCACTTGGCACATATTTAAAGAGGAGTTTAATAGGGAATATTTGACTGAAACTTTCTAAAGGCAGAAGAGAGCATCTTTTGTCAACTTGGTGCAAGGATCAATGACTGTCAGGGAGTATACTGATAAGTTTGAAGATCTATACTAATATGCAAAAGATATATATCCTACGAAAGAGATGAGAAGTGAGAAGTTTAGGGATAGATTGAACGTGTCCCTATAAGGTAACTAAATCTCTATATTGGCACAACCTTTAGAGGTTGGGTTGAGAAAGTTATGGAGCAAGAAAGATTAGATAAAGAGTTAGAGGAAGCTGAGTAACAAAAGGGGACGAGCAAGCAATTTTGGAATAAGAATAAGAGAATGAAGTTTTCTTCTGGTTCAGAAGGAAATGTTAGAAGTGAAGGATATAGAAAACTTCAAGGAAGTCAGGTATCGATAAGGCAATCGATGGCACCACCAGGATAAGCACATATTGGAAAAGGACATGGAACGTCATGGTGTGATGAATGCAAAAGTCATCATATAGGAAATTACAGTAGACGCATAAGAGTGTGGTGTTATCAGTGTAGTGAGATAGGACATTATGATCGTAACTATCCTGAGAGAATGTTCGAAGAGCAGTTATTGCTAGATTCAGGTGCTTTACACTTTGTGAGGGAAAGTAGACCCCCAAACCCCAATAGAGTGCAAAATGAAGCAAGTGCAGATGTGGGATCATCTCAAAAAGGACCTATAGGTCATGGAGCTAGTGTTGTTAGTAGTACTCAGTAAATTAGAAGGTTTGCAGATAATGAGCAGGGAAGGAACAAATATGTTTAATGTAATAGTTGTATGGTTAACTTTAAGATAGACTCCTTAAAGGATGAGATAATCCTAGTAATTTAACTTTGGTTATATTAATTGTAAGTGTGGTTTTGAATTATATGAAGTAAGAAACTATTTACTTTGATTATGATTGTTAATTTAGCAAAAGTCACAATTCGTAATAAGTTGTATAGAAAAGTTTCCACTTAGCCAGTATTCACAGAGGAATATTTAAACCATTCCTAGGATATATGTATATCCGTTATCTAGGGCCGGACACATATTTTACCTAGGGATAGCTTTTGTGAGAAATGGATAAGAATGTAATACGACTCTGTATGAGAAAAACCAATATCATAAAATGAAAAATAAAAAGTAAATATTTTTATGAACTTCGATGTTTGTTCCATAGCTTAGGAGAATAGTACTGAAAGGTTGTTTAAATACTCGAAAATTTAATTTGAAATGACAAATTTTTTATTTATATAAAATGTTATCCCTAGTGATATAATAAAAGGGTAATGCTAAGTGTTTATTTAGCATACAATAGTGTGTGTAAATGTTTTTTTAGCAATATTATTGAATTTAAAATTTTTCATTCTTGTTATTTCATTATCGTGGCTCCAAAGTGATATTAATCATAGTGTTATAAGATGAATTCTATGAAGTGTAATTGTGATATTGAGGTTCACGATTTAAGAACTTATTTATCATAAGATATAAAGGTTAATTTACTAATAGTCGCTATTGGTAAGAGATATGTATGTGATTAGTATCATAATCAAATGAGAAAATTGTTAAATTGATTTATGATATAGAGAATTCTAAAGAATAGAGTCGTCGTTGAGATGTTTAGTGAAGAAAAAGATTATTAGAAAATAACATAACGAGTATTCCCGAATTTCGAGGATGAAATTCTTGTTAGAGGGGAAGAATTGTAACATCCGTATCTTTAGGACAGAATTAGTGAGATTACTAATAGTTGAGATTTAATAAATATGTTTAAGTTATTTTTAAAGAAAATTGTATTTAAAAGAATTAGTGACTAATAAAATAAAAAAAAGAAAGTTGGATTAAATTGAAAAGGGAATAAGGACTTAACTGAAAGAAAGAAAAGAAGAATGACTAAAAAGTGGAAGTGGTTGAGTTCTGCAGAGAAAAGAAAGAAAAGGAAGGAAATGGAGAAAGAAAGAGATGAAAAAGAAGAAAGGAGGAGAAGAAGAAGAAGAAAGGAGGAAGAGAAGTGTTCTGAAGAAAAGGATCAACAAACTTGAAGGAAAATTCAGATTTAAGCAGGATAAATCAATGAGTGGCTTAAGCTTTAATGGGTTTTTATTTAAGATTTAGTTTAAAGCAATTTTGTATATATATATATATATATATATATATATATGTTAGAACGAATTTGATAGTTTCTAGTGTGTTTGATGGTGTTTTGAAGTGTTATGCATGATATATGACCATTTGGTGTTGTAGAATTGAGATTTGGGGTCAGAAATATGTAAAATTGCTACTGAATTGCGTGTTCCAGAGGTGAATAAGTGCACGCCTGATCAAACAGGCGCACGTCTGCTCATTGGGGAGGCGGGTGCCTCTGCACAGAGGCATACACCTCTGTGGATGAGGCATGCACCTCTGTAGCTGAGGCATGTGCCTATGCACAAAGGCACATGCCTCTGTGGCTAAGATGGACGCCCCTATGTCCCGTTTCGTGACTTTTTTGGTTTAAAACTTGAATTTTGGATAGTCGAGATGCGCAGCGTTGCTTAAGGAGAACCTAACTTTAGGCACCGGTTGAGTTATGGGGCCCATAATATATCAAATCAAAGCTGACTCAGAGATCTATAATGTTATTATTAAAAGAACCTAACGAACCCCATTTTGATGTCCAAATTTGATCATTTAGGCCTCCATTTGGGTCTTCAAAGTTTTAGTTGTGTTTTATAGTCTTAAGTGTGTATGGCACTAAGAGTTAGAGATTCCATGTATGAGACATGGTAAATTTGGGTAGTTATGTATAGTCGAAGCCTAAGGCCGAATACACATACTATCATATAAGTGTAAATCCATATCGGGGACATGGTAAGGTTGGTAAGTGTATATAGTCGTGGCCTGGGGCCGGATACACATATTACCATGTAAATGTGGTTGGTAAATGTGTATAGTCGTTACTTGGAGTTGAATACACATGTTATCCTATAAATGCGAGATGGTAAATATGTATGGCCGATGCCTGGGGCCGAATACATATGTTACTATATATGGGTATATCCGATGCCTGGGGCCAGATACATATGGTTAGTGTGTATAGCCAATGCCTGGGGCCGGATGTTATCTTACGAATTTATGATGGTAAGTGTATGGCCGTTGCTAGGGGCCAAGTACACATTACCTCAAATATAAGTTGGGAGTATGCATAACCGTTGCCAGGGGCCGGGTGCATATTATACCGAGATATATGTATAGCTGATGCCTGGGGCCAGATACATATATGAAGTTAGATGAACACTCGAGTTGTCATTGGCTTAAGTGCTGATCACACTTAAGTAGCATCATCGTAGTCAGTTGTGTACTAATTCATATCATTTGAAATTTAGTAGATTATGAATCGTAGTATGGTGGAGATTATGGTATCATGGTAAGTGTGTACTTTGACGATGCTCTTATTATAAGCTTGGTTATGATGTTTTAAGTGTATTATTCAAGTGTGCTTATTTAATTTTATTAGGCTTTTAATATATTCCCTAAATTAGAGAAGATTCATTTATGGTTGAGATTAGGATGATAAAGGCATAAGGCAAGTTGATTCACTTTATTTAGTAAACTTATTTGTGAAATTATGTGATTTTTGAGCCTATATTGTTTTTATAAAAGAAAAGGGAATTACTATAGTCGTTGATTTAAGAAAGTGCTTTTTTGCAATTATAATTCGAATATTTGAATTATTTAAATATGAAAAGATGTTTTAAATTCGGTAGATTATTATTAATGTAAATAATGGAAATATTATTTAGTGATTTTCTCATTATAAAGTTTCAAGTATATTTTATCCACTCACTGGGTAATTTCCGTACGAAATTACTCACACTCTTTTATTTTAAAAATTTTTCAGCATAGGTGTTTAGTAGCTTAGCTAGCAGTTGAGAGATGACAGGTGCAGTGGACCACACCGATAAAGAAGATGGCTAAGATAGAGATTTCTAAAAGTATTAGAGAATGACATTGGAATTTGTTATGTAATATTATGTCAAACTCGAGTTGTATAAAGAGATGTATTTATGGTGTGTTTCTAATTAAGTTTAGTATTTACTTCTTGTGATATTGTTGTTAAGAAATCCTTTCTGGTACTAGAAGCAAAACAATTACTATCATTAATTCTTTAGTTATGTATATTAATGGAGTTGATAGTAGTGAGAGCGTTACAGGTTATTCTTGGAATTTAAAAATAAAAATAAATAATTGAAACACTAAATTTAATTTTTATTCTCAAATAAAAATATAAAGTGTCAAAATGAGACATGAGGTAAATATGAGGGTCATTTTTGGACATTATTTTTTAGTTATGACGGAAAAGTTTAACACCGTTAAGGATTGTGTTTAAATGTATTACATTTGGAAACTTTAGGGTCATAATTGGACTTCAAAAAATATAAAGTGCCAAAGTGAGAATTGAGGTAAACATTAGGGTCATTTTTGGACTTTATCCCTAAAATTATCAATAATTTTTATATCTTTATTTTAATGTATTTAAAAAATCTATAAAAAATTAAATATAGTATGACAATTAAAATAATACTAAATTAACAATATAAATTAACATTACTATTATTATTAACCTAATGAAAAATATAAATCTTGTATTCTTAAAAAATATATAAATAAATAAAACATGTTTTTCTTTTAATTCTTAAATGTTATTAAAATATTTTGATATATATTAATACTATTAAAAAATTACAAATGTGTAAAATAAACTTTACTTATAACTATCGTGTTACTTTTAAATTCATTCATATATTAAAAAGTGGTAAGTATTTTTCAAGTATAATATATTATATATAGTTCTTGCTAATAGAATATTCCATTCAGATTATATTTTTTATTAATACAAAATATAATTTTATTTTTAAAAATATTTTTATACAATAAGTAATAGATTCTACAATGTAATATATGATAATATTATTACTATAGTAAAATTAATTCAATAGCAGATAGAGATATAAAAAGCGCTTTCTTTTTTACCTTGATGAGGAGCTTTCAAGGTCTTTTTGTTTTTTTTTGGACAAAGTCCTATTTTTACATATTTATTTATTTATTTTATGAATTTTAGTTAACAAATGGCTTTTTCTCTATTGGTAATTATATTTGCATTAAACATGATAACGTTCACCTTTTTTTTTTTTTTTCAAAGTGTAAGATTATCCAATAGCAGATAGAGATATAAAAAGCGCTTTCTTTTTTACCTTGATGAGGAGCTTTCAAGGTCTTTTTGTTTTTTTTTTTTTTTGGACAAAGACCTATTTTTACATATTTATTTATTTATTTATTTATTTTATGAATTTTAGTTAACAAATGGCTTTTTCTCTATTAGTAATTATATTTGCATTAAACATGATAACGTTTACCCTTTTTTTTTTTTTTTAATTTAACCATTACCCTCTTTATTTCTTAAAGATAATTTTAATCCCTTTTGAGATGAAATTTTTATTCTTAAAGTTTCATTCAACTTTAGGATCTATGCAAAATATTTTGAAGATCAATTGAGTCATCAACTATTTTCTTCAAAATGAGTTAAAGTAAATTATAAGTTGTTATCAACTTTTATATTGCAAAAATAATACTAGTTCAATTGACTTAAAGACATTAATTCTTTTATAGCAACTGTGAGTGCAGTGAAAATTCTCTCAGCACCCATCCACATAAGATGAATTTATTTGTTTATAATTTATGTTTCTAAAATTGATTATTTTTTCTCAAGTTGTAAAGAAATTAGTGGTACTAGATTTTCATGGTTACGTTCAACTTTCAAATACCAACTTTGAGGCAACTCTCAGTTAACGATTTTATAAATCAGCGAGTGATTTATTAATTATAATCATTTATGTTTAAAGGATATTTTGAGATTTTAAAAAATATGTTCTTAATGTATATTTCATTAATAATTAAAATCATTTAGGATTTGGAGTGAATGTAAACAAAGTGGAATTTTTTAATGGATTCTAGTAAATAAATTTTTGTATAAATTTTATAAAAGAATAAGATATCAATAAATCATTTTTTTATAAATGAATGGTAGAAAGATTTGAATTTTACACCTCATAATACTTATAGAAAAAATATCAATCAATTATTATTATTTTTTAATTGGGAAGTTATATAATGTAAGCATCAATAGACTGCATTATAGGGGTAATTTTTTTTTTTTTTAAATTAAAGATGACAAAATTTGACATATATACTTCAAGACTTTCTTAAAAAGCAGTTACCACTTAACTAGTTTCTGGTGGCCATCATTAAACCACTCTTTGGTTGGCCTAGTTCAACTTAATAGTTTAAATCACAATATTTTGGCTTCAATTAAAACCTACGTCATACGGATTTATTTCCAAAATGGATAATCCCATTGTTTTGACCACTAAAAATAGGCATGGTGGGGCAAAATTTCAAGAGCCCGGTGACTTATTATTATATAAAGAAGAGAAATAAAATATATGGCTAACAATATTAATTAATGAAGTAAAAAAAAAAAAAAAAAGAAATGGACAAAAAAATATAAATGTGAAAAAAAAGACTTACTATGATACATGATAATTCACAACTCATAACAATTATATATAAATGCTCAATCTAAATTTAAATAAAATTAATAAGTTAGATTAAGTAAGAGGTTAATTTATATATAACCATGAACAAGTGACTTATGATTAGATTCAAACTCTTTTGTTTCCTTACTCGAACTACGGACGGCTATAGGGTATTTTTTTAAATTAACTAAAGATAAATTCATTACAAAAAGATGACAGCATATATACAAAAAGTTGGATTTATATGGGTGAAAATTTTTGCACTCCTCCTTTAGTTTTTTGAAATTGCAAATTACATAATTATTCTTTTTTTAAATGTTTATTCTTTTATTAATTATAATTACTAAACTACCCTTCATTTTTCATCAAAACTCATTATTTGATGTTTAAGATTCTAAATTAAGTATAATTGAGTTTACCTTTTTTTTTTTTTTTTTACGTTAAAAAAATTTAATATAATCAGTTATTTTTTTAGAAGCACTCTTTAACTTTAATTTATTTAAATCATTGTAAAATTTACATTATTATTAAAAATAGCAAATCTTTTATTTTTTATGAAGAGTTTTTTTCCAATATCATATGCACATAACTTTATTTTTTATTTTTTTTATCATTATTTAAAAAATAATATAAAAAATTAGTTTTGTGATTAAAAATATCAATTATAAAAATTCAACAATAATTTATCATATAAAAAAAATATTCATGAATAGAACTAAAATTAACTGTATGTAATTTAGAGTAATTATATCTCAACATGCACTCTAATTAAATTAAATTATAAAAAAAATATTTGATAAAATAAAAATATAGCATTTACTTTTCTATTATTAATATATTATAACACTTGTCATTCAAATTAAAATTTCAACACTTTTTATATGATGAATTTTTTGTTACATTTTTATAATAATGTTTTTAATCATGTAATTTGTTTTTTATATTATTTTCAAAAAAAAATTATGACAAGAAAAATAAAAATAAAATAATGTGCATATGGCATTAAAAAAACTATTCATAAAAAGTAAAAAAGATTATTTTTTTATAATTGACGCAAGTTTTATAATGATTTAAACAAGATTTTTTTTAGAGGAATGATTTAGATATGTAAAGAATGCTTAAAAAAAAAACTTGATTATGCTAAAATTTTTAATGCTAATTAATGAAATAAATAAATATTCTAAATAAAAGATAATTATGTAAATTATAATTCCAAAAAAATAAATAAGGAGTACAAAAATAATTAAATGGGTGGAGTGTAAAAATCTCCAAATGATTTATATTTATATAGTAATTTTTAAAAGAGTTAGACGTTAAATTTGTACATTAATTTTTAAAAATATTAATTTTATAAAAATAAAATGTATATAGCCAACTGTTTCAAAAAAGCTGCAAAATGAAGTTGATGGAATCCACAATTGATTATGTTTAATAAGCTATCATCTATTAATTGTTAAATTTTATCAAATGGATTTTAGCCAACTGTTAGACGAAAAACCTCTATTAGCTATTTTAAATAACTGAACCAAACACCCTCTTACTAACAATATGGATCTCAACTTATTTTTTAGAAAATAAAATAAATTGTTAAATTAATTTGTCTCCTTAGATAATATATAGAGATATTAAATAAATTATATCACTTTAAATCTAATCTCTTCATTTTGTTCCTATAAATCTAAATTTAAGTAATTAAAAAAAAAATAAATAAAATATTTTCACCATACATTAAATTTTTTGTAGTGTATATGAATGAGTTGGGTTTAAACTAAATACCACTCCACAAATATTTTGATTGCATTTGACTCAATTACCCCACCAAATTAATACAACATAGTATAATTTTTTATCCATGCGAAGGGTGATTCTGGTGAATGTTTATTAATTAGAAGAACGAGTTGGCAAGCACAATAAAATGCACGGTACAGCCAGTATAGAATTTCTCATACTACAAGTTAAGTTTTTTTTTTTTTTTTTTTTACCTGTTTTAAGCCTATGGGCTCTCGAAAGAGCGAGGAAAAAAGGGATTAAATCTCACTCTACTATTTTGGATATTCGATGTTAAGTCCCACACGAAAAAGACTAACCGATATTAACCCTACACGGATAGGATAAAAAAATTTTTTATTTCTTGAATTTTGGTAGAGGAGGTGGGAGTGAAACCTAATGGGATAGAGCTTGCTTTTGCAAGCTTACCGCTGGGCAGGACCTGCCCAGCGCCTCATACTACAAGTTGGCTAGCGTCAATTTAGAGAATTGAAGAGTGAGCAATTGGGGCCAAAAAAATTTAAGAAAAAAAAGAGAAACAGTCCTGCTGCATTCGACCAACAATATTGTCGTTTTGCGGTCGGTGTTTATATTTATCTTTGCGATCAGTTTTATGTTTCATATACAGGTGGATAATTTTGATCCACTACCAGATTCAAACTTAATTTTAATAGTGAGCTGACTCAGCATTGGCATAGTTAATATATAAGACATCATAAATAGAAGATGGGGTATTGGCCAAAAAAAAAAAAAGAAGGTGGGGTGTATTCTTATACTCATAAAAATAAATAAATAAATAATTATACGCATAAAATTAACTAAAATATAACATTTATTTTTTAATTAAAAAATTATAGCTTTAAATTCTAATAAGACTTTCATAAGGGAAAAAAATTAACGTATATGCATTTTAAAATCTTAATTTTAATAATTATATTTTGATATATAGCATAATTTTTCAAGTCTTGGTTCAAGTCTATATCATTAAAACACACCACATTTCTCAAGCCACATATTGCTAAAAGAAGGAAAAACAACCACTAATATAAGTGGATTAATTTGCTCTTTAATTACTTTGCTATTTAAAGTTTTAATTTTATAACTAGCGTAACAAGATAAATTTTGAACAATCAAATGGCAAAATTTTTATCACACCTTATCCTCGAATTAACCACTAATACTCAATCATATACAATAATATTAATTATTTAATTCTTAATACACTTAATGAGCTTTCAAGATTATATTAAATACACTTACCGAGATATCAAAATCTGTACAATTTAAAACCTTCATTCATAACTTGGATACCTTTACTAATGAACTCATCACAATCTCAGATAATATTTTTCTTAGAACTTATATGCCAATCATCATTTGTTAATCATATACATCCATTTCACAATTAAATTCAAGATGGCAAGATAATAACATCATACCACACTAAGATCATATATATAACATAAGCACCGTAGTGCTAACCATCCATCCATACATAATATATACATCAACATAAATATATACAATCAGAGTACTAGATGCTAATACAAATAATATAAGATATATCACTATTTTCCCTAGCATCTAACCCCAAGTCATCGGATCTCAGTCCGACATATGATGGTGGTGGTGATGATGATAACAACAGCACAAATTCAGGCCCAACCCTCAGCAAAATAAAACTAGCCCTCTGGCTCAAAGATAACTCTAGTGACATGCTCAAAAGGGTGTAAAATAGCTAGAAGCAAAAAGCCAAAAAGATGCATCCACAAGACTGCATCATGCCCATGCAAGGGTGACCAGGACATCTAGAGAGGTAGCATAATAAATACGGAAAATGGTACAGACACTGTCATCATGCTCCTCTCGCACGGATGAGACTCGTGCATCAGCTCCTATGGGCAGAACAGTAACCTACTGCACTAGGGTCTCTGCAGGGGTGACCTCATATACCATGGTAGCCCACTGTAAAGCCATAATGATGCTAGTCTATCTCTGAGCTGTGAAAAATATTTTAAAAATGATGGTGAGTAATTCCAAAAGAAATTATCCAGTGAGCAGCTAGTATATCTTTTACAGGAAAAGTATTTATCCAAAACATGCTAAATCTCAACATACAGCAGTCATTTAAAAACTGATAAATACTCACAAGCATACTGCCTTATCAAAATAACCATTTTCAAATAAACCTTTCTTTCATAAAAGCAATTGGCAAAGGATTTCCACTACATGAGAAATAATTAAATACTTTTAAGAATAACGCGAATCCGAACATAATCAAGAATATAAAATTTATTTTTCCAAAATGAATCCCAAAGCAGCTTAAATCATCAAAATAAATTCTTAATTCCTTTTTGCAAATTCATAAGAATACAAATTCCAACGATTTTGGGTCTAAATGCCCATTTTAATTTAAAATACAAAATTCAGCAATATCCCCAAGAGTTCACAACTCAATCACTAACGGACTTGAATCCACAATTATAACTAATATAAAATCTCATAAATTACTGGTTATCAAAATCAGATTTCAAACCCTGGTTTGTTATGAATTCTCACATCAATTACTATTAGAGTTGAGAGTTTCATTCATTATCATACTCAACATTTTGGTTATTCATATCATTCTCAAATGATAATTTATATTGTTATCTTATAATAGATAACTCTCAACCATTCCCCAAAGGAAACAACAATATACAATAACTCTCTCTCACATCATCTCAATTTTCTTTCCATGGCTTACACGAGCCAATTCTCATTTTCATTTCATTTTTTTTATCAATATCATCGTATGCATACATATAGACCACAAAAATTCACTCCAAAGGCACCTCTGAATCTCTGCGCTCTCCCAAAGATAGTTATTAACCGAGTGGTCAGCTCATCATTCCCATCTTATCCCATATACATTTACATATATATACTCTCATATAATCACATTCTCATTATCAATATTAAGATATTAATCATTGTAAAACTGATAATATTTACGTTCTTTGCAAAGGCAATACTCTTGCCAGATTAAATATTCATTATTGATTATTCATAATGATTTAGTATCTTTGTCTGAGACTTCATAACATACGAAAATTTAGGTATCTTTTATTTATAAATACAGACTTATCAATAATTATCAAGAATTATTAAAACTAAAGAATTAATCTCATTTTCTGATGTTTCCAAAGTTCTTAGAACATTACTCTATGATTCGGTTTATCGCTGCATTTCAAATAAAGCGTAAACGGTCTGAATCGGATGTGTTACAGGTAACGGAGGCGCGAGCACTGTGCAGAGGCACCGACTTCTTGAGCGGAGGCACCGACCACCGGTGGAGGCACCGCCTTCTCGAGCGGAGGCGCCGCTCTCTCTCTCTTCCGGAGGCATCCTGTCTTCTCATTGCGAAGGCGCCGACTACCATCTTGGAGGTGCCACCCAACGTTGCAGAGGCGCCGCCCACTAGGTCATAGGCGTTGTCCTCTGGCCTTCTGGGTCGATACTCAACAGCGGAAAATTTGACCAAAAACTAAATTTTATACAATTTTAATCATACCCGAAGTTCACATACCAATTATAAACTAAAATTAAACTCATAAACAACTCAAGATCATCAAAATCCAGCCTAAATCTATAATTTTAAGCATCAATTTACCCATAATTTAAAATCAAAGACTTAAGAAAATAAAACACATAAACTTCAATAAAAATCACCACTCACCACTTTCTCCAGCCGAAAATTATGCTCTTCTTGATGATTTATGAATTTCTTTAGCTCAGAACACTTGTTTCTTCTCTTCTTTGCGTCTGCCATCTCCTTCTTCCTCTTTTTTTTTATTCTCCTCCTACCATACTTCCTACAAGTGCTTCTTACAAACTTGGCCAGAACCTCGAAGTAAATCTCGGATCACGATCCGACACAATGGATACTGGCATTCCATGTAATCTTATTATCTCCCTAATGTACAACTCTGTCAGTTTATTCAAACTATATATTATCTTAATTGGCAGAAAATGGACAGATTTCGTCAATCTATCCACAATTACCCGCACTGCATCATTTTTCTGTTGCGTCCTCGGCAATCCTTCCACAAAATCTATGGTTATATGTTCCCACTTCTATTCTGGTATAGGCAATGATTGCAATAAACCAGCTAGGTGTCTATGTTCAGCCTTGACTTACTGACACATTAAACACTTGAAAACATATTTCGCAATGTCCTTCTTCATCCCTTTCCATCAGAAATTTTCCTTCAAATTTTGATACATCTTGGTGCTTCCAGGATGCATCGCATACGCAGAACAATGCGCTTCTTCTAAAATTTATCTTTTCAATTCTTCTTTATCTGGTACATAAATTATCTTTCCCATCTTTATCACTCCTTGCTCTTCACAACTCAGGTCTTTGTTCTTTCCACTTTTCACATCTTCAATCCATTGCAGTGCTTCATCATCAGTTCATTGAGTTTGAGCAATTCTTTCCATCAATAATGGCCTCACCTTTAAGGTAACTAATACACAATTAGGTGCATCTACACTGAGTTCAACGTTTAGTTTTCAGAGCTCGATTAACATGGGCATCCTAGTAATGCGTATGTAATGTAAATTTCCAATCGATTTCTGACTAAGAGCATCCGCCACAATATTGGCTTCGCTCGGGTGGTACTCGATCGTACAGTCATAGTCTTTTAGCAATTCTACCCATCTCTTTTGTCTCAAATTTAAATCTTCCTGACTGAGGATATACTTGAGACTCTTGTGATCTATAAATATTTGGCACATTTCCCTATAAAGATAATGTCTTCATATATTTAAGGCGAAAATTACCGCTGCCAATTCCAAATTATGCGTGGGATAATTTTGCTCATGAGGTCTCAGCTGTCTGGATGCATAAGCAATGACTTTGCCTTCCTGCATCAACACACAACCTAACCCTTGTATCAAGGCATCACTATACACTATAAATCTACCACCTTCTACCGGTAAAGTTAACACAGGTGTAGTAGTCAACCTTTCCTTCAGGATTTTGAAACTCTACTGACATTCAAGAGTCCATCTATATCTCACATCCTGTCTTAACAACTTAGTCATAGGTGATACGATTATCGAGAAATCTTGAATAAACCTCCTGTAATATCTAGCCAGCCCCAAGAAACTTCTAACTTCTGTAACACTCCTAGGCGGCTCCCAATTCACTATGGCTGTAATATTATTTGGATCCATATATACTCCTTCTGCGGAGATCATATGACCCAAAAAAATTACTTTATCTAACCAAAATTCACACTTAGTAAATTTGGCATAAAGTTGTCTATCCCTCAATGTATTTAGTACAATCCTTAAATGCTCTTCGTGTTCCAAACTAGACTTGGAATACACCAAAATATCATCAATAAACACAATTACAAACCTGTCCAAGTAAGGTTTGAAAACTCTATTAATCAGATCCATGAATGCTGCAGGTGCATTCGTCAGTCCAAACGGTATCATTAAAAACTCGTAGTGTCCGTATCTCATTCTAAATGCAGTCTTAGGTACATCAGACTCCTTAATCCTCAATTGATGGTACCTTGACCTTAAATTAATCTTTGAAAACACTGTAGCTCCCTGAAGTTGATAAAATAAATCCTCAATTCTTGGCAGTGGGTACTTATTCCTAATTGTAATCTTATTCAACTGCCGGTAATCTATGCATAACCTCATAGACCCATCATTCTTTTTAACAAATAGTACCGGTGCTCCCCAGGGTGAAAAACTAGGTCTAATGAAACCTTTATCTAACAACTCTTGCAATTTCACTTTTAACTCCTTCAATTCCACTGGAGCCATCCTATATAGAGCTTGAAATATGGGTGACACAACCGGTAACAACTCAATCTCTCTCTTAGGGGGTAAACCCGGTAATTCCTCTGGAAATACATCTTCAAATTTATTAACTATGGGTACTCCCTTCAATTCTTTTCCTTTCTTATTTTTATCTACTACAAAAGCTAAATAAGCATCGTATCCCTTTCTAAGATATTTTATAGCTGTCATAGCAGAAACTATCTTAGTTGGAACTTTCCTATTATCTCCCATAAAATATACTTTCTACCATTCTCTTTTTCAAACATCACTTTCTTTTCAAAATAATCTACATTAGCTTTGTATCGACTTAATCCATCCATGCCTAAAATAGCATCAAAATCACTCAATGGTAAAGGCATAAAGTCCCATTCTAACTCATCATCTCCTATCTTCACAATAACATTCCTAGTAATTTTATCATAAATCATACTAACTCCCATAGGCATACCAACCAAAATAGGTTCATCTCTATCAAACAATTTTAACTTATTATGCATCACAAATGTAGAGGATATAAATGAGAATGTTGCACCTGGATCAATTAATACACATGCTAACTTATTGCAAATAAAAGACATACCCTTAGTGACGTCCGGTGTATTCTCCACCTCTTTCTCGGTCACTGCATAAATTCTTGTTGCACATTTCTTGCTGCACTAGTCTGTCCTATAGGCATCTCCTGAGCTTGTGGAGCCCTACTAGCTTCACTTCTCGCCCCAATGGTCCTTGTAGTAATTGGAGGTCTACCGACTATTTCAGTTCTAGGAGCACTTGACCCTTGCACTGAGGGTTCTCCAAACATACCCTTAGTACATTCACGGGCATAGTATCCCATCTCGTTGCATTTGAAACAGCTCACATTACTTCTTGTGCAACTGCCCACATGATTATTCTTGCACAAATTATACCAGGGCACATTCATTCCTCCTCTCAGAGCATTTCTAAAGCTACTCGGTCGAAATATTGGCACTGGTTGCCTCACCAATATCTGACTACCTTGAGGTCAAAAGTACCCTCCAGATTGTATATTGCTTCGTGAATAGGGATTGAATCTGGATCTCTGGCTATGACTACCTCTCCAAGGTTATCTTGAAGACCCCTTATTTTGATAGGATTTAACCTTTGTTGCAGACTCCAATTCCTTGTCGAGCCTCTCCTGTTCCATTGCCTTCTCGACCCAGCCTCTAAAGGTCGTACCGGTATACAGGTTCAGCTTCCCCCTCAAGGACATGTGCAATCCATCCCGAAACTTATCACTCTTAGCTTCCTCTGTGGGGTACATATCCCTTGCATACTGATATAGCTCCTCAAATTTATCCGTGTACTCCCTGACCGACATCGATCTTTGTGTCAGGTTCATGAATGCAGCTTTCCTTTGCTTCTGAAAAGTCTTTGTCAGATATTCTCTACCAAATTCTTCCTTAAAGAGCTGCCACGTAAGAGTTTCTCTATACAGGTTCTTAATCCTCATTAACCAATCGTCTGCCTTCTTAAACATAAGGTCATACACGTTGCTTACTTTCTCAACATCACTCAACTATAGTGTATTGAAAGCTTTCTCCACTGCTCTGACCCACTTATCCATTTATCCTGGGTCCAGTGTCCCATGAAATCGTAAGCCCCACACTTCTTTGTATGTTCGATAACATCTCCCGGCTTCCTATACCTCTCACATTCTGCCATCACCGTAGCCATCATTCTCGCCAAATCGGTTTTATCTATATGCACTACCGGAGCTACAGGCTGGTTTGGCACATTCACAGGTATCTCTGGCGATGGTATGTAATATATATTCCTTGCCCTTATTGGAATATGCCAAAAAATAGATGCTGACACAGCAGACATAGAACTTCCTTGCGGACTAGCAGCATGAACATTCAGTCTACCACCTCTCTCATTGCCAACAGAAGCTGATGATGGAGATGATTCTCCTATAGACATCCGACTCCTATAGAAGCTATCTCAACTAGCCTTACACCTTCAGGTTGGACATCACATCCTCTTCCTCTACCTCTAGCTCTACCCCTACCATGATCTCTACCAAGACCTC
Organism: Macaranga tanarius; assembly: GCA_949673435.1. Lineage (NCBI taxonomy): Eukaryota > Viridiplantae > Streptophyta > Magnoliopsida > Malpighiales > Euphorbiaceae > Macaranga > Macaranga tanarius. Next base: position 17,729 of record CATIWO010146325.1, on the reverse strand, counting down.
TATCCTAGTTTCCAATCATTCTACCTCTAGTTCTTGCCATCTTCTGAAAATTAAAATCATAAAACTTTAGGAATCTTTATCATCATAATATTATCTACACACTTCTACAATCATTATTCATCAACTCAATATTCCTCAATATCATTTAATACACAAACGATATTTCTTAGTGTCTACAGAACCTAATAACCTTAAGCTCTGATACCAAACTTGTCACACCTTATCCTCGAATTAACCACTAATACTCAATCATATACAACAATACTAGTTATTTAATTCTTAATATACTTAATGAGCTTTCAAGGTTATATTACATACACTTACCGAGATATCAAAACCTGTATAATTTAAAACCTTCATTCCTAACTTGGGTACCTTTGCTAATGAACTCATCACAACCTCAGATAAAATTTTTCTTAGAACTTCTATGCCAATCATCATTTGTTAATTATATACATCCATTTCATAATTAAATTCAAGATGGCAAGATAATAACATCATACCACACTAAGATCATATATATAAAATAAGCACCGTAGTACTAACCATCCATCCATACATAATATATACATCATCATAAATATATACAATCAGAGTACTAGATGCTAATACAAATAATATAAGATACATCACTATTTGCCTTAACATCTAACCCCAAGTCATCGGATCTCAGTCCAGCATATGATGATGGTGGTGATGATGATAACAGCAGCACAAATTCAGGCCCAACCCTCAGCAAAATAAAACTAGCCCTCTGGCTCAATGATAACTCTAGTGACATGCTCAAAAGGGTGTAAAATGGCTGGAAGCAAAAAGCCAAAAAAATGCATCCATAAGACTACATCACACCTATGCAAGGGTGACCTAGACATCCAGAGAGGTAGTATAATAAATACAAAAAATGGTACAGACACTGTCATCATGCTCCTCTCACACGGATGAGACTCGTACATCAGCTCCTATGGGCAGAACAGTAATCTTAAACACTAACTCTGCATCCGCATCGTGGCATACGATGTATCGCACTAGGGTCTCTGCAAGGGTGACCTCATATACCATGGTAGCCCACTGTATAGCCATAATGATGCTAGTTTATCTCTAAGCTGTGAAAAGTATTTTAAAAATAATGGTGAGTAATTCTAAAAGAAATTATCCAGTGAGCAGCTAGTATATCTTTTACAGCAAAAGTATTTATCCAAAACGTGCTAAATCTCAAAATGCAGCAGTCATTTAAAAACTGATAAATACTCATAAGCATACTGCCTTATCAAAATAACTATTTTCAAATAAACCTTTCTTTCATAAAAGCAAATGGCAAAGGATTTTCAGTACATGATAAATAATTAAATACTTTTAAGAATAACGCGAATCCAAACATAATCAAGAATATAAAATTTCTTTTTCCAAAATGAATCCCAAAGCAGCTTAAATCATCAAAATAAATCCTTAATTCCTTTTTACAAATTGATAAGAATACAAATTCCAACAGTTTTGGGTCTAAATTCCCATTTTAATTTAAAATACAAATTTCAGCAATATCCCCCAAGAGTTCACAACTCAATTACTAACGAACTTGAATCCACAATTATAACTAATATAAAATCTCATAAATTACTGGTTATCAAAATTAGATTTCAAACTCTGGTTTGTTATGAGTTCTCACATCAATTACTATTAGAGTTGAGAGTTTCATTCATTATCATACTCAGTATTTTGGTTATTCATATCATTTATAATAGATGACTCTCAACCCTTCCTCTAAGGAAACAACAATATACAATAACTCTCTCTCACATCATCTCAATTTTCTTTTCATGGATTACACGTGCCAATTCTCATTTTCATTCTCATTTTTTTTATCAATATCATCGTATGCATACATATAGACCACAAGGATTCACCTCAAAGGCACCTCTGAATCCCTGCGTTATCCCAAGATAGTTATCAATCGAGTGGCCAGCTCATCATTCCCATCTCATTCCATATACATATACATATATATACTCTCATATAATCACATTCTCATTATTAATATTCAGATATTAATCATTGCAAGACTGATAATATTTACGTTCTTTGCAAAGGCAACACTCTTGCCAGATTAAATATTCATTATCGATTATTCACAATTTAGTCTCTTTTTCTGAGACTTCACAACATACAAAAATTTAAGTATCTTTTATTTATAAATACAGACTTATCAATAATTATCAAAACTAAAGAATTAATCTCATTTTCTGACGTTTCCAAAGTTCTTAGAACATTACTCTATGATTCGGTTCATCGCTACGTTTTAAATAAAGCGTAAATGGTCAGAATCGGACGCGTTACAGATCACGGAGGCACGAGCACTGTGCAGAGGCGCTGGCCACACATCACGGAGGCGCCGCCTTCTCGAGCAGAGGTGCCGCTCTCTCTCTCTTCCGGAGGAGTCCCGTCTTCTCATCGTGAAGGCGCCGACTACCATCGCGGAGGCGCCGCCCACTAGGTCAGAGGCACCGCCTCAACGTAGAGGCGCCGCCCTCAGGCCTTCTGGGTCGATACTCAGCAGCAGAAAATTTGACCAAAAACTAAATTTTACACAATTTTGATCATACCCCGAAGTTCACATACCAATTATAAACTAAAATTAAACTCATAAACAACTCAAGATCATCAAAATCCAGCCTAAATCTACAATTTTAAGCATCAATTTACCCATAATTTAAAAGCAAAGACTTAGGAAAATAAAACACATAAACTTCAACAAAAATCACCACTCACCACTTTTTCCAGCAAAAAATTATGCTCTTCTTGATGATTTCCGAATTTCCTTAGCTCAGAACACTTGTTTCTTCTCTTTTTTGCTTTTGCCATCTCCTTCTTCCTCTTCTTCTTTTCTTCTCCTCCCACGATACTTCCTACTGTTGAGAGCTAACAACTTTCTTTCTTTCCTCTTTGGTTCTTCTTCTTTTCTTTCTAATTCATCCACTTCCTTTTGTTACACTTTAATCATTTCTTTCTTTTCAATTACATCTTTTAAACTCTACTCAATTATCCCACAATTATCAACCTTATTATTATTTTTATTTCTCATATCAATAACATATATACTCTCAACAACTTCAATTTAATACCTTATAAATAAATCTCTATTTAATCTCAATATATTACAACATAATCATTCTCTTAATCATTCATTTAACCAATTAACAATTAACTCCAAATAAAATTCATTTAATATAATTTAATATTCCTTAATTATTATTAATCCAAAATAAATCCGATTTTAGAACACGAATGTTATAAATTTTGTATATGACATCAATTTTTATCATCAACTAAATGTAATACATATAAATTATATATATCTCGTTCATTTAATTGTTGGATGCAATAATAATTATTTATATTTTTTATACATAATCTAAAAAATTGTCCTAATTATATGTGGGATGCAAAATTGATAACTGTTTGAAAAATGAAAATATATTCTTATTTATATTTCCATAAACCCTCTCTCTCTCTCTCTCTCTCTCTCTATATATATATATTCATTAGGATAAAGCTGCATGTCTCTGCCCGAGACATGCACAGTGTGTCTCGGGCAGAGATAATTACATAATTGTCCTCGGAGAAAAAAAATTTTTTAAAAGTAAAAAGGTAATTTTACATGTAAAATTACATTTTAACCCCCAATTATACTGTCCCCTGTAAAATGGGGGGACCAAACCGGTAATTTTCTCGGTCCGAGACAATCTCGGACCGAGATACCTATCATCACCCCATTCATTATATGCAGGATGAAAAATTAGTACAATGCACTCCATCTAACCAAATGAAAACTAAGAACCAGTTATAATTTAATTATTCACCTGAACCAAGAGGATTTAAGTACAAATATTTCAAACGGTATACAGTACTTAAAAGTATCCATCATAATCATCATGCATGCCCATGCAATTTCAAGTTAATTTAATTTTGGCAAAAATGCAAAATTTCATCCCTAAATTTTATATAATTAACCTTTTAACACTTTGTAATTTTTACTATTTATTATAATAATTTTAAATATTTATTTTAAATCTATTTTATCCATAAGTTTATATTTTCAAATTTTGTTTAACTGTACAATATAATAATAAAAAAATGATTAATTTCACTTTTATCATTATTTTTTTTCACTTCTTGCGGTTAGTGCATGCCGTGAATGTTAGACCTACCTTACCTAACATTTCGTATTTTCTGAAATTGCAAGATTTTAAGATTTATTTGTGTTGTCATATTTATTTATTATGCTCTAAAATTTAATCTATGCATTAAGGGAAAAAGAAGATAGAATCATTAAATTTCAAGATTTATACTATACTAAATAAAATAGTAAATATATAGTAGCTGGTGATCAGGGAGCAAAAAAATAAATGTAAACGTGGCATTGAATTTTGATTGAGAAAGATCCATGTAAACGAGGTAAGAAAATAAATGTAAACGTGGCATTAAATTTTGATTGAGAAAGATCCATGTAAAGGTGGCAAGAAAATAAATGTAAATGTCGCACTAAATTTAAGTGAATATTAAAAATTTTTTATTGTAAATTTAAATTTAAAATTAATTATTTTAAATAAAAATTTTTAAATTTATACTTTCTACCTTAATTAAGTTAATAATATAAAAAATAGTAATTAAAATTATTATTTTATATTTTTTAATTAATAAATATTATATTCAAAATAACAATTAATATCTCTAAAAATTTTGAAATATTTTAATATAAATAAAGTTATAAATAATATAAATCAAACAAGTCACATTTTCATTTATTATTTGACTGAATAATTATTTATTAATCATCTATTTTATTATTTACTTGTCTGCAACTAATAAATATGATATTAAATTATTCATAAATATTTATATATTCTCAATAGACATAGTACCATATATTGAGAAATACATTGGTTAAATGGATTTTTTAATTTAAATTAAATAAATTTATTGATAAAAGGTTGATTAATGGGTTAATTATTTTGGTGGTCACTAAATTTTGCACTTATTTCATTTTGGGTACTAAACTTCAATTGATTTCGTTTCAGTTACCAATTTGAGTTGGCAGATGACTTGGATGCTGATGTGGTGAATATTGTTGGAATATTCTAAGTTCGGCTGCCACATTAGCAATATGCCGTCAGGTGATTAATTAGCTGATGATACTAAATTAAAGTTTAGTTATAAAAAAAAAATCAATTGAAATTTAGTACCAAAATATAATTAGTGTAAAATTAAATAACCACCAAAATATTTAACCCATCCATGGCCATTTTGTGAAAAGTTATCGTTTTAGCTTCCCAATTCCGAGTACTTGAAATCTGATTTGCGGGTACCTCTCTGCATGAAGAAGAAAATTTTAAGATGATAAATAATATGTATATTTTTCAAAATTTAGAATGAAAAATAAATACATTGTTCATATAAAATTTCTATATTGATTTTTATGAAATTTAATTTAAACTTACAATATGTGAATATATATTTGTAGGATCATATCTTATTTTGGCAAAATAGCTTTAGGTATTTTAATTTGTAGATGATTAATGCAACAAGAATGTTTTCTAAGAGTATGCCAAATAATTTATGCATAAGCTCCAAACTCTTTACCATTTTTTAAATTTAAAATTAAGAGTTAGTTTGACTCCTCACATTCAAATAATTAATCAAATTTCACTCTTTATCCTGTTTTTAATTGGTAAAGTGTAAGTTTGTATACATTTTGTTAATAATTTTGTTTATTCTATTGGATTTATTTTATGGTAAAAGAAAAACGAAAAAAATTAAATTCATTTTTTATGGCAAAAAAAAAAAATTAATTTAATGATATTTTATGAAAAAGTAAAATGAAGAATTTTAAATTAAATAATTTATTGGATTCAAATAATTATATTGAAAGATGCTATTTGTAACACTAAAAATATTTTTTACTTAAGAAAATATCACTGAAGATGTTGTAGCTAGCTTACTGTTTTTCGTAGCAAACCTTAAATGATTTCCTGTTATACTCGTGAATAGATGGATGAATCACAAAAACAACATTAATTTCTAAAGCTGTAAACAAATTAATAGAATTTAATGAATTATGTAAGGAAACTTAAACAAAGAACAAACAATTTTTTTTTTCTTTGCCTAAAAGATTATCTTATGTTAAGATTCAATTAATAAGATGGCAGTGAAACTTGAAAATCTTTGTAATTCTGGTGCCATTTTTAATAAAGAGTAATGTAAACGGTACAATTTGTGCTGCACAAAAAATATTTTAAAAGTTTTATTTTTATTTTTAAGAAAAATATATTGTAACTTTAGAATATAAATTTATTTTGAGCAACAAATATACCCTTATAAATATTTAGAGCTTTTACGTAAAGTTGACCTAAAGATTTTTTTCTTTTCAATGTTAAAGAATTTTTTCAACATAAAATATTTTTGAGAGAACATAGTCATAAAAAAATGACTTCCCGCAATGACAAGAAGTATGTTGAAATGGTATCTTAACATCTTGGCCATGCACTTAACATGCGTGTGTGTGTGTGTGATGTTCGTTTTAATGAATTGTTTTTGAATTTTTTAATAAATTGTTATTAAAATTTTTAATTCTCTATATTTATTAATATCAATAAGATAAATGATAAAGGATATAGAAAGTGTATAAATTTATTATTTAATTTAATCATAACTAATTTAGCTTAATTTAATTTATTTTTATAGGATAATAATATTTTAAAAAATATATCATATTTATCTATCAACTTGAAAATATATTTAAACCTGTGATATTTAGTTATTAAATGATTTAAATTTAAAAATAAAATTCAACTATTAAAATTTGCATAATATATATTTTTAATTTTTTTATACCTATATATAATATGAGATATCTATAAAATAAACATTTGTATTACATAATAAAATTTTGATATGTATTAATTTAATCCAAAAAAATTATTTGGCATGAAAAAGACCGTCAATTCAAATATAGCCCTAATAAAATTACTATTAATCAATACATTTAATCATTAGTAGGAATTGATCATTTGAATTTAAATTATACTTTGCGAAATGGTCTTAATTAGTGAGAGAATAACTATTAGTAATAATTAGATAATTCAATTATTTATACTATTTCAATTAATTCAATTTGAGCAATGATTATATTATTACTAATCAAATAATAAAATAAATTATTATTAATAACCAATCTATTTAATTTTATGAAATATCGAATTAGTAATGGTCAAATAATTTAATTATTATAATACTAATTCAACCAATTTAATTTAGGATAAATCAAAAAGGTCTTGAGATTTGCTCAAATATATTAGTTGATCCATTTTTTTTTGACAATACATTATATTATTTTTGAGTTTTGTTTCCATTATGTTAAATCATCCCTTAGTAAGTTTTGCTGTCAATTCATAGACTAAAGTGTAATTTTCTAACAAAAAAGATTTTCCTTTGGTCCTTCAAGTTTTATATTTTAAAAGTTCTTACTATTTTGTACTTTTTAGTTCCTATATTAGTTTTTAAATTTTTTTCACAGGTAAAAAATAAATGCACTCATTTTGAAATATAGAATTTTTATAGAGTAAATTATTTTTATATTTAAATTAAAAAGTATAAATATATATAAAAAATGTCAATATACAAAGAAAATTGTAAAAATACTACTTGTTACAATAATGTTTCAAATTATATAAATTTTATATTCAATGAAAACTATACATCTTTCAGATAAAGTTACTATGATTAAATAAAGATATATTTTTATGATAAAAATTTATTTTTTAATTTTTTAATTTAAACAAGTTTTATATTTTTATATTTTATATAACTTATTCGGTCGGAACTCTCTTGATTGTCAAATTTTCACTTAAATTTACCCCTTATTAAAATTTTGAATTTCTTAAATTATTTTTAAAAATTTACTCAAAACTTATACTACAAAAACTTATTCATATTACTTAAAAATTATGATTAAGGGTTTTTGGGATGGGCTATATATGGCATGATATTTATGCTGTTTCTTATCCTAGAAATATAGCTTGTTAAGTTTCTGGGGCTTTCCCTACATTTTTATATAAAAAAAAAATTATGATTATGAGTCAATCTAAATTAAAAGATTAATATTCATGAAAAATATTACCAAAAAAGTTTATAAAAAAATATTAATTTAAATTATGGTAAAATAAATTTTATTATAATGTCTTTAATTATAGTGTTCTTTATCATCAATATGTTTTATTCTAAAAAATAAAATTTGTAAAATAACAAAACTTGTATAATCCAAAATATTGTGAAAAGTAGTAGTACTATTACAATCTTTTGTATCTTAATATTTATTTTTTTATTTATTTTTAAAATTTCAAACTATCTAAAATATATATTTATATTTTAATTTACAATATTAAAAATAAAATAAGGAACTTTATTTTTTCTCCTGAAAAAAATTTAAAAGTGATATAGCAAGTAAATATTAAAAATGGTAAAATTTTAAAAATATAAAACTTTAAAGATCAAAAGCAAATATTTTTTATTAAAAAATTACACCTAAATACAGTCAACTTTAATGATGGTGAACTTGTGTCCGCAGGTCATTAAAATATAAAATTAACTGATCAATTAATTCAGTCTCCCATGGAAAATTAGAACATTGGAGCCCTTAGAGGAACTCCTTTTCTGGGTCTCTTCGTTTTCTTCTTTGCCTTTAGTGACGATGATGACAAGTGTCTGTGTCCTTCCTCTTTTTCACAGTTCTTTTCATGCATGGCTGAAACCTGCACGAGTGAATATAATTATATAAATATATATATACCAATTAGCTAGCTAGCGAAAGCTGAGATACATAAATATGCATTTGGCTTGTAATTAATTTTAATTACAATCTTAATTAAACTAATTACTCAATTCACCTTGCACGTGATACTGCAATAGAGTGAATCACCATGTAAATTTCTGTCACATACGATACAATTATACTCATTTGCAATGAGTCGATGCTTCTGTTGGTGTTGAGTATGACAATGTAAGATCTTTCTTTGCTTCAAGAATAGCACCTTGGCCTTGTTTGTAAGATAGGCCTGTCAACAAATTAAATTAAACAGATACCTGTTGATGAGCAATAATCTTCTCGTCTAGTTTATTACATTTTAACGGAGAGTTAGTTTTGCAAATTTTTGAAAAATTGTGGATAAAATTGACAGCAAAATTAAGTTAGAATTTTATTTACAAGTGATGTAAAAAGTCAGAGTTTTTGGCTGTTGACAATATTATGTCCACCTTAGTATTTTTTACTATAAATTGGTAATTCTTTTGAAATCATTCTAAATTTGGAATTTTTGAAACATATACCGCAAATTGGAAATTGTTTTTGTTTTTTGCTCAAATTGGCAAAAAGCCCTAGAAACCACACTAACCTGAATGCCAGAGCAGTTGAAGAGATTGCTTAGGTCTTTGCGATCGACAACATCATTGTAGATATATCTTCGAATCTTTGGCAAGTTAATAAATATAAATAGAAATTAGACACAACTAAAAAAGATCAATCCATGACATATATATCAATCGAAAGATGATATAAAATTGAATTAACCTTGATGTTGAGATGGCTAGCATGATTAGGGGAACAGTTTGCACAGAAAGAAGAAAGGCAATCAGTGCAGAAACGATCCACTACGTTTTTCTTTACACTTGGATGAGCTACGCAGCTGCTAAAGAAACTGGTGTTGATTATAGCGGTCACCCATTCTGGTACAACTAACGAAGTCAGCTGCAAAACATTTGCACCTAGTCATGATCATAGATATAATTAAATAAATCACTCAAATGTATAAATAAAGTGGTTTCAGCTTTAACTAGATCAAAGGGCAAGAAGAGATCGATGCACATGTATATATAAAGAAGTAAACACTAGTACTTCTTTTTTGGGTGCTTGGTGGAGATGTTCAATTTCAGATGTCCTCTCCACTGTCTTTTTGTCCATGAAACCTGAGCCTGGAGCTGCCAATAACTGCCAAAGACCTATATACACCTCTTTATATAGAGAACAAAAGACGTACAATCCATTTCATGCAATAATTGTATCATTTTTCGAACAGCGAACGAGTCAGAATATTATTCAAGAAAACAAAAGAAGATGGTGTATTTTGGCTAAACATTACAAATATATATTCTTATGGTAATCTTAGTAGTTAATTGATATTTACTATTTCTAATATTGATAAATGTTGTACTACTAATCTAATATTAAGTAAATAAAAAAACTTAAATTACAAATTATAAATATATATTAACTATATATAAATAGTAAGTATATAGTTTTAGTAGTTAATTGATATTTACTATTTATATTTTGACTATTTACTATTTACAATAGTTAATTGTAAAATTAATAAATGTCTATTGGCATAAAAAATTCAAACATTTATAATTTTGATAGCTTTATCCTATTTTTATTTTTTTTTAAATATTTCAATTTAAAATTATTGGATCAAAATTAAATAAAAAGTATTAACATGATAATTGAAAAATTAAATTTACATGTGATAAAATTTTAATTTATGATTAACTATTATTTTAATAAATTTTTAAAAATTATATATGTGTGTATGTTGTAAAATAAGAACATTTTTCTTTGCAATTTCAAATTAGATATTTAAACTACTTTCAAATAAATAAGTATGAAATAATTAAAAAATTTAAATCATTTAGATTAATAATTTTTATATTAGAAATATCTTTAATTTTTAAAATTATTATAAAAATTATTTGTGAATTTAAAAATTTTTTAATAGTAAATTTAATTCTTTTATTGTGTTTGTATATTTATTTAATTTTAAATAAATAATTATTAATTGGCTAAATTAAAATATTTTATCAAAATTTGAAAGTTGGGATAAAATTGCCAAAAAATTTAAATGTTTGGATTTTTATACTAATAGACCATTATATATTTAGAAAATTAAAAAAGGTAAATTTGACATTTTATAAGATGCCACGTCAACATTTTTAATTAATTTTGATCAAAAAATTATTTATGTTAAAATTACCAAACATTTATTAAATCGGAATATTATTGCAAAAATTAAAAGTTTGGGATTAGATTGTAAAAGGTTGCAAACATTTGAATTTTTTCACCAATAAGTCATTAAAAAAATATTAATATAGATTTTTGTCATTCAGTGATTTCTGCTTGGTCGAACTGGATTAATAAAAATTTAGTGCATTATAAGTATCAATTATGTAGAAAAAATTTTCTTTTTTTTTTCCCTATGAATGCTCAATTTTTTATTTTATTCAATACGTTTAAGAGTAGCATTGGGGGTTCAAATCCCCCTACCCCTCCCCTTTTCAGGAAAAAAAAAAAAGCATTGGACATTTATTCAAGTGATACTTGAATTTGAGATGAGGTGTCAAAGACTCTTCTATCGAATAAAATATAACCCTTATGAATATTAGATACAAGCCTAATAAATCTAATTCTTATTGGAAAACTACCCTCTATAAAACTCTTTTATTTGTGGGAGAGTCTGACCTATACTAGATGTATTACACCCAATGATAAAATTTAAATTAAATACATTATCAAAGTGTTTTACACTTGATTGATAAAAAAAAAAATAATAATTATAATAAATCTTACCATTAGGTGTAATATATCCGATGTAAGTAAAAATTTATTTGACTTAGTTTTATATCCTCAATAATTATAAGTTTGCAAAATTTGGCCCCACTATAATTTGAATTATTAAAATCTCCCCACTAACTATTATTATAGTAATTTTTCTAACATTCTAAAATTTCCCCATCTCAATTAGTGTTTTAAATTATTCTTTTACTTTTTACACTTGAATCAAACTAAAAATTATTATTTTCATTTGGATTGAGCTATAATGAAATTAAAACTATCTGATCAACCAGCAAGTAGCCAATTTATGAAATTACTCTGCAAAGGTGTAATTTTTTAAATTTGCAATTGACGTCCAGTTGCATTAGATGCCAGGTTTTTTTTTTTTTTTTTTTAACATTTACAATCAGTGGCAATATATTCTTAAATAAATTATTATATGATCAAATTATATTTTTCTTTTTCAGGTTTGATCTAATTGGTACTTATCTCTCTCTTATTTTAAAATCGAACTTTTGTCTCTCTTAACTTCTATTCTGTTAATATTTAAAGACTTTTGTTAGAGTCAGACTATTTTTTCCGTTAAATACTATATAAAATGACTAAAATGTAATTTCAAAAAATAAAAAATTATAATTAACTATAAAACACTTGTGAAATGGTTTATTTTTTTTATGAACTATATTATTAGTAAGTGAAAAATATATATATTTAATGTTATTAAATACAAAGACTAAAATATCTTAGTGTTTTATAGTTAATTAGAGTAAAAATAATGTTTGAAATGATACCTTAGTCTTTTTAATGAAAAAAAATTGACTTAACCATAACAAAAGTTCTTAAATATTAACAGAAATAAAAACTGAGGGAGATAAAAATTTAATTTTAAAACAAGAGAGAGATTCAAGAAGAAAATGTGATTTGCTCTTATTATATTATATTATATATATAATGAGAAAAATGCCTGATGGTACTAACAATACAAAATAATAATTTTTTATTCATTTACTTTGTTACTTAAATCATTTTTAGTGTTTAATGTACGTAGTGTACTCAGATATACATTAAAATTTTATGAACTATATCATTTACTTTGTTACTTAAACACATTAAAATTTAATTACCCGCTTAAACCTTTTTTTAATTTTCACCAAAACAAATAAGTTTATTTAAAAACTAAAATAATTTTTAAAATTACTTAATTTAAATATAAATAAAATTTTCAAAAAATAGTATATAATTTATTTATAAAATTAAATTTAATGTGTTTATTTTTAAATTTTAAAATTGTGAAAATAGTTATAATTAAATGAAATTCTAATAAAATAGATTAAACTTACAAATTATTTCAATGTTATTATATCTATATTTTTCATGAGAATAAAAAGTTCTAATTTTTATCATCTTTATTTTCTAAAATGCTTTTATTTCTTTATTGTATTGCTACTTCATGGTGTAATATTTGGTTAAATTAAAATTTTTATCAAATAAAATATTAAATTGAATTCTAATTTTATATCAAATAAGATATTATATGATAAAATAAAAAATTTATTTGGAATGAATTTTATAAAATTTATTTGCAAATGAATTCTATTTGAAATTTATTTGCAAATGAATTTTATTTAAAATTCTTTTGGAAGTGCAATAAAATTTATTTCAATTTCAACAACAAATTTATCACACTTTCTAAAATATTTAAATAGAATTCATTTGCAATTAATTTTATATGTATGATTTAAATTGATATTTTATAAAATTTATTTCAAATAATTTTTTATTATATCATATAATATTCTATTTGATACAAAATTAGAATACAAATTAATATTTTATTTGATAAAAATATCAATTTAACCAAATATTAAACTATAAAATAGCAATAAAATAAAGGAATAAAAGCATTTTAGACAATAAAGATGATAAAATTAGAACTTTTATTATTAAAAGAAATATAGATATAATGACATTGAAATATTTTGTAAATTTAAATTATTTTTTTAGAATTTCATTTAATTATAACTAATGTTACAAATTTAAGAATTTAAAATTTGAAAGTAAACACATTAAATTTAATTTTGTAAATAATTTTATTTATATTTAATACACCTATTAAGTAATTTTAAAAATTATTTCAGTTTTTAAACAAACTCATCAATTGGGTTTTCTATGATTTAGTTTTTATTTGTTATTTTTTTATAAAAATGAAAAAAAAAAGGTTTAAGTAGGTAATTAAATTTTAAAAGGATCTTATCATAATTTTTAAAATTACATTTGGATCCTTATTAGAAAATTGGATAGAATTCAAAATAAATTGAAAAGTTTATATGATAAATTGATATGATTTAAAGGATATGATTAAATAGAAAATTTGAGAATAGTTGAGAATAAATGAGACTATTATTCCTAATTTTATTCCAACTTTTTAATTTTGGAAATAATGTCCCGATTTAGCAAATATTTGATAATTTTAGCACAAATAGATTTTTGGTCAAAATTGAATAAAATACTAATATGACATCTTAGGAAATGTCAAATTTACCCTTTTTAAAATTTTAAATCTATAATTTTTATTAGTATAAAAAATCTAAACGTTTGAACTTTTTAAAAATTTTATCCAAACATTTAAATTTTGATAAAATATTTAAATTTTTCCAATTTATTAATACAAATAATAAAATAAAATAAAATATAGACACAATAATAAAAGAATTAAATTCACTATTGAAAAATTGTTAAATTCATAAATGATTTTCATTATATATAATAATTTTAAAAATTAAAGTTATTTTTAATATAAAAATTACTACTTTAGATAATTTAAAATTTTAATTATTTCATAATTATTTATTTGAGAGTAGTTAAAAATATCTAAATTTAAAATGTAAAGAAAATTTATCGTATTTACTATATAAATATATGAATACATACACACAAGCACGTACACATGTACACAAATATATAAATTTTTTTAAAAAAAAATTATTAAAACAATAGTCAATCATAAATTTAAAAATTTATCACATGTAAATTTAATTTTTAATTATTATATCATCACCTTTTATTTAATTTTGATCAAATGATTTTAAATTGAAATACTTTTTAAAATTAGAAATGGAATAAAATTGCCAAAAGTCGCAAAAGTTTGAATTTTTTATGCAAATGAACTTTTATAGATTTTACAATATAAAAGGTAAAATTGACATTTTATGGATGCCACGTCAATATCTTTTGTTTGATTTTGATCAAATGTCAATTTGTGTTAAAATTGTCAAAAATTGATGAAACTAGAACATTTTTACCAAAATTAAAAAGTTAAAATAAAATTATAAAATGCTGCAAATATTTAAATTTTTTTACAACAATAGGCCAAGAATTTAAAACGTCTTATTTGTTAATACTGTAAAATTGTTTATGCACTAAAAAGTTTATACGTGGTAAAAGTTTTGATAGCTGATTTTAGCATTTTACACCTGAATTGAATTATTTTAATTTAATTTTTATTAAACAAAGGACTTTACGCTTTGCTTATTTTATGAGTAACTGTTTTTCAAAAATTAATACATGGTGCATATCTCTTTAACTGTTGCTATATTATTATATTTCGTACTCTCTCCATTCTATTCTAATTGTCAAAAAATAAAATTTATTCCACTCCAAATAATGTGTTTAGATTACTAATAAAAAATAAACTATTTTTTCCAATTTTTTCCATATCTTAATTTTAGAATAAGTCTTCTCTATTGAAGTACTAATTTTTTATCTTTTTTTTAAAGATGATAATATAATAATTTATACTTATAATTATGCGTATTAAATAAAATTTTTAATTTTGTGACATTATCTTAAACCATTATTGAAATTGAATGAAAAGAGTACATGAGTAGCTTTAGTAGATTTGCAGATATATCGATACAGGGAAGTTATTGTTGTTGTTGACTTGTATCTAGTTGCAACAATCATCAATTCTCTATATATATTCATACATTTTATTAACGGTAATGTGCGCGACACCAAACAGTGTCTCGGATCGGAGGCGAGGGCAAATACCATTTTGCCTTTCTTTTTTTTTTATTATAAATAAATAAATAATTAATTAATTAATTAAAAAATAAAATTATAATTTATGGGTTTGTAAATTATGACACGACGGGTTCATTCAGTTTTTTTTCAGGTTTTAGATTTTATCAATTTAATTAATTAAATAATTAAATAATATATTTTTTATTATTAAATAATTTTTATATTGTACAAAAAATAAATAAATATATGAGTTTGTAAATTATGACACGACGGGTTCACCCAGTTCTTTTTTAGGTTTTAGATTTTGTCAATTTATTTAATAAAATAATTAAAAAATATATTTTTTAATTATTATATAATTTTTTTATTATTAATTAAATAAGGATATAATGGTAATTTTGGGAGAAAAGACATTTTGTCTTTTTCCCCATAGATGGAACTGTAGGTATCTCTGTTAGAGATACCTATCAGCTTCCTTTAATTTTTATACGCCATTACATACAACTTTTAATTAGGCGGGCCCCATCCCAAATAAAATATTCTCCCGCGATGGACTGTAGCTTTCGAGGACAGTGATATGTATCACCATCCAATTTTTTATTTACTATATATTATATGGGAAATGATAAGTATCTATGTGAGAGACACCAACAGTGGTGTCTCTCTCACAGAAAAAGACAAATTTTTTTTTTGTCTAATTTATCTTTTTATCCCTAGTAATTGTATAATATAAAAAATTATATAATAATTTAAAAATAATTATTTTAATTAATTAATTAATTAAATTGACAAAATCTAAAACCTAAAAAAGAACTGGGTGAACCCGTCGTATCCTAATTTATAAACTCATATATTATATAATTTATTTATTTATTTTTAATTATAAAAAATCTCAGGGGGCACAAATGTAATTTGTACCCCCACGAGACAGAAGCTAGGCGTCGCTGTGCGCGGCGCCTAGCTTTTTCCATATTATATATAGCAGCTCACTACATGAGATGAATTAAAAATAAATTTACATTGTTGCCCTTCAGATAAAAACAATGGTGGTATTTTTGTAAAATTGTGGTCTATGACGGTATTATTCACTATCGCTTACCGCAATATAAAATGATAATCGATATCTACAATATGAATAATTTATTATGGGTATCGATAAAAATAAAATAAAAATTATATCTATTTTACACGAAGTTTTAAATATGAAAAAGACTATTTTAGTAATTTATCGCGTGTCGCAATAAACTGTTTTTATCGTGGCACGTGACACGAAACATTACTCCGGCAATATGTTACCTTTACCAAATTTTTTAATAGTTACTTTATGTAAAGTCCTTATCAATCTACAGTCTTAATTATTCTAGATTGAACTCTAATTTAAAATTTTATTTAAAAAAAATTAATTTTTTTAGCACTAATAAAATTGAAATTATAATTTTAAATTTTTACGTCTTCAAAAATAAGCATTATATATATATATATATATATATATATATATATATATATATATATATATATATATATATATATATTGTGTCGGAAATTTTATATTAAAGTTTGGTAATATTGAAAATATACTTTCGTCAATATAAAGTTCAATTTAATCAAGTCAAAATTTAAGTAGTCTAATAAAAATTATCTAATACATTAATTTCTTTTAAAACATTAATAAATTAAGAGTTTGCTCTTTGTAATTCCATCAATGAGTAAAACGAAAAATAAAGTTCAATCTAATCAGAATATTTACATTTGTAATCCAAAATTTGCTAACAAAATTTAGCTATTAGGCCCAAAGGGGAAATTAACACATGCAAGTTTGGAAAACATCTTTTTACGTGTAGACACCATGGTTGACATGTACTTACTAACTTGGTGAAGTGTACATATTGATGTTTTTCCTCTTATATTAACATGTATATGATTAAATACAACCTGCAAATTAATATTTAATCCAATACATGAATACGAGTGGATAAGCCAACTATGCAATATTCAAACCGTAACTTTTGAGCAGACAAAGTAATATTTAACTATCTACAACTAGTCTTCAGCTCTA
>CATIWO010146314.1:0-17098 GCA_949673435.1 Macaranga tanarius | reverse complement strand
TAGGAAGACTTTTTGAAGGGGCAAATGGTATATTTTGATTGGTGAATATTTTATGTGTGTATATGTGTGTGTTGGTTTAGGTAAAGAGTGTTGTATAGAGAAAATTTTAGAAAGGAGGAAGAAGAGGGAATTGAGAGGTCTTGGGGGAAGATTGTGATTAATTTTCACTCATCTAGCAATCAAATTGAGGAGTTTTAGAGGGAATTGAGAGGTTTATTGAAGCTAGGTTTTGATGTTTCAAATTCGTGTTCTGTTTTAGTTTTGCATCATTCTTAGTGTTTTGGTCATATATGGACTTGTAGAGCTCTGATTTGAGCAAGGTTTGATGCTCTAGAAATTTTAGAGTGTCCTCTACAACTTTTATGTTTTGTACCAGAGCTAATTTTATTGTTTAGACCGACTGGCAGGGCTTGACATTTTTGAGCTCAAGCTGTCAACTCTGTTTTGCCCGGATTTGATCAAAAATATATATTTAATTTCATACATATCCAAATTGAGTAATTCTAATTGAAATTGGAAGTAGACACATATGTCTAGCTTCAGTAATATTTTTATAATTTTTGGACTTGTGTGTGTATTATTTGGATATATTAAATCTTAAGCTTTAAAGTGTATCTAGTGCAATTGGGTGCAAGAGTCATGTCTTTATATGAGATTGATATATGGTTATGTATAGGACTTGATAAAGGGAAGGAAATCAATCATGACCCTTTTTGAAGTATGGAGCACATGGAGGTAAGTAACTATGAATACATATTGTGTACATATGCTTGGCTTTTATGTGTATTATTATGTATTCCTAAAATGGAATTGAATGAATATATGAATTAGAGAAATGTTGTGGAATGAGTTCCACCTTTTTATGTATCGGATATGTGAGGATATGTTAGTAATGATAACATAGGAAAATAATGACATGTGTGTGCATGGTGGTATATTGTTGGTATATGGTTGGTTTACTTTTGGTATATCTTTAGCATACTCTTAGTATACTTTTGGTATATGGTCTGTATATTCTTTATATTGATTTGGAAGGTTGAATGTTGTGAATATGAAAATGAATTGGTGATTATGGAGAAATGTTAATATGAGGATTATTTTGATGAAATTGTGTTGAATATGGTGTAGAATGAGTTTTCCTTATATTTTTGTATATTACAAATGTGATAAGGTGTTAATCAGTGATGATATATGAGTGTTGTATAATGGACACTATAAATGTGTATGTTGAATGCTATGAATGTGAGCATATATGTAATGTGTGATGAACATATCGATTGGCTAAGTGACCGTCAACTATGTTAAACGGGATTAAGTCGATTGGCTAAGTGACTGTCGACATATGTGAATTGTTGGGTATGTTGATTGGTTAAGTTACCGTCAACATATATGAATTGTTGAGTATATTTCATAAGAAGGTGAAACAAGTGAGGAATTGATGATTGTGAGAAATGAGCCAAAATGTGGCTAGGTGTGAGGTGATGGTATGAATATGGTTATGGCCATATTTGAATAGTAAAATGGAAATATAAATGTTTATGTTCTTATCATTATATAAATTGGTTATGAATATCTATATAATGTGAAGGTGATTAAGAAATTATGTGAACACCAATGGGTGTGTTGAAATGCAATGTGTGAATGGGTTGTTTAATTATGAATTGATGAATGAAGGATGTATTGTAATTTTGAATAATTTGGAATTATGTATTGATAAATGATTTGGTATGATTTAGTATGCTTAGCATGTGTTGTTGTGGCTTGAATTGGGTTATATTCAAGTGTGGAAAGGATTGTTATGCTTTGATGAAGGAAGGATTGTTATGCTTTGATGAAAAGTCATGTGCTTTAACATCACTAGTAATTTTAAGGACATTTTTATCAATCCATATAAACAAATTAAGTCCAGGTGTCTTCATGATTGTAGCCCTCTGAAATAGCTTTATGTAGCCTCTTGCATCACTTGAATCCGAGTTCTGTAGAGGAAGTTATGGCCAAAAGAGTGCGACATGGTCAGTTGGGTTATGTCTCTGTGCACCTGTGCCGACTCGGCAACCAGGTGTCGAGTCGTGCCGACTCGGCACAGTGTGCTGAGTCGTGATGAGTCAGCCTTCCATTAGTACATTTTTGTTTTTATATTTTGACCATAACTTGAGCTATAGACCTCAAAATGAAGCTTGGTTTGATGCTAGAGAAAATTTAAGGAGTCCTCTATAACTTTCATGTTGGGAGTTTGAGTTGAATCTATCTTTAAGATTCTCTAACTGAGCTTGACATTTTATTACTCACTTGCTCCTTCTTTATTTTGGACTCCCATACACACTCAATGTAGTGCCAATGGTAATGGAACTTTATGGAAATTGTTTATAGACTTATTAGAGGTTTGAAAGACTATATGATGATCCTTAGTTTGCATTTATTTTATTGGTTATCATGTTCAATTAACTTTTTCCTTATGTAATTAGTATATGTATGCAACTGTATTCATAGTTTCTTATTGAGTTGCAAGCTCATTCCTTTACTGTTGAAACATTTCAGAAATTGATTAGCCAAAGTGTTAAAAGCGTGCATAGGAGTCATAAGTGGGCCGAACGAGTTGGTGTACCTGACCTTCTTCCTGCATATCATTTAGAGTTTTTGTAATGGCATTATTGTGTATATGTTTTGGGGATTATGTAATATGTGTATAATACCAGATATGTTGTGTGTGTAATGTATGTACATGGATGTACATATGAGTTCTTGTATATATGCAAGTACTTTTTAGAAAATTTTATTTTCCCATGTGTGGATGATTGTGTGTGCCACGTGTATAGTTATAGTATTGGGCATCACAATATTAATGTGTATATGTATGTGTGGGTGTGTAGAAATTTGGTGAAGATATTTTGTATTATTTTATTAAGAGATAATTATTGATAATTATCTTTATTATTATTATTATTATTATTATTATTATTATTATTATTATTATTAAGAATTAGTAATAATATGTTATTATTAGGATGAAGACTTTAAAAGGGGCAAATGGGGTAATTTGATTAGTGGATTTATTTTTAATGTGCATAATTTATATGTGTGGTGAGTTAGTGGAGGTTGTAGAGAATTTTTGAGAGGTAGAGAAGAAGAGAGGGTTTTGAGAGGCTTGGAAGAATTTGATAAATTCTCTACACATTTAACAATCATTTTAAGGAGCTTTTGAAGATCTATAAGTGGTTTGAGCATCAATTAGGTAAGCCATGCAATTGAGTTAGGTTTTTATGTTGAAAATTCGGATTCTGTTTTCTGTGTGCATCAGCCTTGTTGTTTTAATCATATCTTGAGTTGTAGAGCTCTGATTTGAGCAAGGTTTAATGCTCTGAAAACTTCAGAGTATCCTCTACAACTTTTATGTTTTGAGCTAGAGCTAATTTTACTGTGAATGGTGACGAGCAGGGCTTGAGATTTTCGTACTCATGCTATTTTACTTGTTCTGCCTGTTTTGCCCGTATTTAATAAAAAATCCATAATTAATTTCACACATGTCCAAATCAAGTGATTCTAATTGGAATTTAAAGTACACTCATATGTCTAGCTTCAGTAATATTTTCATAATTGTTAGACTTGTGTGTGAATTATTTGGACACTTTGAACCTAAAGTATGGGGTTGTAATTAGTTGCATTTTATTGAGTTGAGTGCAAGTGTCATGCTTGCAACATGAATTGATGTTGAATTATGTGTAGACTTTGATAAGATATAAGAGCTTTTATTTAAGGATTGAAGGCTTGAGATAAGTAATTATTAATTTAATGCTTACATATAGTAATTTTTAAGTAACTATAGTTATTTCACTATATTAATTTGTGAATGCCATTTAAGTGGTAAGATTGTTGAGCATGATATATATGTATGTATACATATATGAAAATATTGTTGTGAGAAATCATAATGAAAATATGTATATATATTGTTTACGAGAATATGAATTGGTTGATTGAGAATGTGTGGTAATACATTGTGAATAATGGTACTTATAAGGTGTAAGCCACTTGGTGTAGTATAATATATATATATTATTATGAGAAAGGTGAATTGTGATTCATGATGAGAAAATAAAAAAGAATGTTGAATTGTGATGATATGATTGTATATATGCAATTTGATATGTTGAATTGTGAACGCAATTTGAGGTGCTATGGTTGAACATGAATTATTATGAAAATGATGAAAAATATGCATATGGCATGATGTAAGGAATGTGAGGAAAATGCGTGTGTGTGAAGATTGAGCTCCATGGCCTGAGACTGAGCTGGGTAAAGAGTCTCAGGTATGGCCATTCATGTGATTATATATATATACGTATGAGATCTGAGACTGAGCTGGGCAAAGAGTCTCAGGAATGGCCACAGACACATAAATGAAAATAAAAAGAAAAGAAAAGAAAAAAGGAAAAAAGAAAAGAAAAGAAAAAAAAAGGTGAGTTTTGTGTGAAACGTGTATAACGTATGTTGAGAGTTCCGATCGGATACTAACTTGCATAAACATGCATTATTGCACCATATTTGCATATATGTTGAGAACCATATTTGCATATATATGGAATGTAAGAATGATGTTGTGAATTGAATGCGAGAAGTATGGTTGTAAAGGATGAATATGATGATTATAGTGGGGTGTAGATTTTAAGTATATACACCCATATATATTTATGTTAGCAATTGTTAGATTGCTATTGATGTTTTGAGTTTTGTGAATATATTGTGGATTATTGGGTGATTATACACACCCATTTATATATGCATAATTTATCAGGGGTGTGATCTTGATGATATGTATGTGGAAAATTGAATTTCATGTTGAAACACGGTTAGAGATATGGGCATGTCTCAGACTGTGTAGCTGGAACACGGGCATATGGTTGACCGTATATAGAGACACGAGTGTATCCCGAGCCGTATGTGAGTACATGGTTTATTTTGGATTAAGATATGGCCGTGTATAAAGGCAACATTTGAATCCGAGAGTAACACGGTCTAATACACGGGCGTGTACATGGCCATGAATCAATTTGTGAAATTGTGTAATTCGGACCGAGAGCAACACGGTTAAGTACACGGGCATGTACATGGCCGTGTATGACATTATAATTTGTACATTTTGGACCGAGAGATACACGAGCAAGAACACGGGTGTGTTCATAGCCGTATGTATGAATGTGTTTTGGGACCAAGGAGTACACGGGCTGAGACACGGGCGTGTCTCAGACCGTGTAAACCAAAGTTCACTTATTTTTAATTTTATATTAAATTAATTAGTTCTTGAGAAAAACTATATGTATGCTTATATTAATAATTGCTTATTGAGTCGCAAGCTTATCCCTTTGCAAATTGTGGTTTTCAGGCTTCGATTGATTAGAAAGCTTGAAGTATATTTTTTTATGAGCTCAGATGGGTCAAAGGCAAGCTTAATGTCGACATCTCCATCCTCATCATCATAACATTTGGGCATTTTGTAATCAAGTTTAATTGTATATATATTAACATTATGTAATACTTGTATAAAGTATTTTTAATGTATCAAACAAGAGTTTTTATTTATGTATACCTATCTTTAATTGAGAAAACTTTTCATATGTCATGTGTTGGTTGTAATATATGGATACTTGTATGTAGTACCTATACAGTGCTATATTAAGTGGTATCAGAGCGGTGATTAGATTTTCTTGAGACGATAAAGCATGAGGCATACATGACATATCATGTATAAGTTGAGAAAATATGTAGTTGATGTGCATTGCGCATCTTAAGATGGATGAACACCAAGTGCCT
The DNA here is from genome assembly GCA_949673435.1 of Macaranga tanarius. Classification (NCBI taxonomy): domain Eukaryota; kingdom Viridiplantae; phylum Streptophyta; class Magnoliopsida; order Malpighiales; family Euphorbiaceae; genus Macaranga; species Macaranga tanarius. The sequence continues at coordinate 11,290 of CATIWO010146314.1, read as the reverse complement.
CGCATTGACCTGAAGAGTCGTTTGAGTGAGTTCATTGGTAACACCTGTTCATGCTCTATATGAACTTGAATTTTTATTTATAACCCTTCCATAAGATGCATATTTTTGTATATTAGTGAATAGATTAAAAGGTGAAAGTTATGAATCAAGGGCAAATGGATAGCATTGTTAATGAAGAACTATGAAAGATAAGAGAGTAGGTGCAAAGATTTTCATGGGTATTAGTGATTTCGCCATAGTAGAGGAATGGTTACAGAGTATGGAAATAATTGTAGATTGAATTAATATGTACTGTTGAAAGGAGAATTAGCTATACAGTGTCATTATTTGAGCAAAATATGCGATGTTAAGATTAATGTGAATGCATTGTGATCTTGGTAATGCTCAGGTATGATTAATAATAGTGTATTAGTGATGCTCAGTTAGATATAATTGTAGTATGGTGGATAACTGAGCCCTAATTGAGATTGTTTATAGAAGTATCGTTGTTTTATTACAGAATTGGCCTTACTTTATGATGTAGCGGAAGCCCTATTTTAAATGGATAGGTTATTGAATCTGTTGATTCACAATGAATTCCAGAAATAATCTTCTAAACCCTATTGATTCGATTGAATGAATACTAGGAATTAGGCATCAAATCTCATTGATTCAAGGAATACCGAGGTTTGAAAAAATTCAAAATTTAATTCTTAAAATCCTAAAAAAAAAACTGCCAATAACATCAAACAATCCCTATAAATAGTGTTCACAAAACCCTAATAAAAAAAATAAAAAAAGCCCAACAAAAAGCCCAAAAATAAAAATAAAAAAAGAATATAAAGTTCAAAGGCCAAAATGGAGGCCTAAATGATGAATTTTGGAGGTCAAAACGGCCTTTTCTAAACTAGCTAAATTAATTTTGTATAGAGCTCTGAGTCAGCTTCGATTTAATATATTATCGTGCACACGGTTTAATCTATAGCAAAAGTTATGCCCTTTAAAAGCAACGCTGCACATCGAACTGCTCTAAAAATGCCAAAGCTTGTTCATCCGCATCACTTTAATAGGGAGATGTCTATATTTTAGGGGAGGTTTTGCTAAATTTTCAGTAGATTCCTCGTAAAACATACTTTTTTCATTAGGTTCTTACGATAAAGCCTTGTGTGAAATGGATGAGTTATGATCTATAAGTTGTAATATGAAATGTTGGTGATGATATGGGTATGATACAAGTGGAATATTAATTAAATACCATATGGGGTTAATGTATACATTATGAATGCGATAATGCATGAGTGATTGTGGATGGAATATTATTATAATGAATTATTATGATGCAATGGCATTGAGTGTATTGTATTATGATGTGTTGTGTTTCACAAGAAGGTGAAACAAGTGAGGAAAACAATAATGTATGAGAACATGTGTTGAATGAAGATTGAGTCAGATGGATAGCCTCACTAAATGGCCATATACATATGAAATTGTGAAATATGGGAAAAGCACATAACAGAGAATATAGAAGACTTAAAAGTCAATAAGGCTCTAACACATTTATGAGCAGTGCATCATCTTCAATATGTAATAGTTGTGATAGAATCCATCTAGAAAATTTTTGAGGTCTTAGACTTGATGTCTGCTACCAGTGTAGTAAGTGGAGTATTTTTTTAGAGATTGTTCATTAAAGAAAACTATTGAAAGATCTTAGTTAATTAAATAAAGCGGTACAAGAAATGAAGTATTCCAAATCAGTAGTAAACCAAGTGGAAGTTGAGAGAGTAAGGAAAAAAGGACTGGTATTGTAACACAAATTGGACTTGATGATCATATAGAGGAGTAAGCATTACGTATATATAGCACCTTTGCATTATTAAGAACATGGTATATGTATTTTAATGCCTGTTAAAATGTTGTGATTGTAAATTTGGCGATAAGATTTTATTTCAAGATAGTAGAATAATGTGACGATTACACAGGCTGCAGCAGTTATTGAATTGGGAAGAAGCATAGTATTATTTCAGGAGTTGATTAGGTATGAAACTATGGTATTATTGTAGATTGGTATATAAAGAAGGTGGGTATGGATATTTGGAGACAGAGAAAGATAGAGACAATCATTTAAAGAGAGATTGTGCATGCTAGTTGAATTTCAGCTGTAATTATATAATCTATGATTGAAGATGAGTAAGAAGTTATTTAGATGATGATATGAGATTATGTGTTTATGGCAGGTGAATGAAAACCGTGCATATTTATTTGATTTCAACTATACTTACTTTCCATATAGATTGAGATGGGCATGAAGCTTACCGATACTGAGGAATTGATAAATATTAGTTTGAGGGTAATGGATATACTTATAATTAGAGAATTTTCTAATGTGTTCTAGATGAGATATCAGAACTACTTTTACACCGAAGAATAGATTTGAAGTGGAATTATTCCAAAAGCTGTATCCATATTGATTTCATTGTACGCATCACTGGAATTAGTATAATGTAAAAATAGATAAATAGATTATTAGAGGAAATAATTCATTATGAGGGGCATCAATTTAGTCTATAAAAGAAAAGGATAGTAGTATGAGGTTAGAATAATTGCAGACAACTGAACAGTATTTTAATGAAGAATAATTTTCTATAATTGAGGAATGAAAGGTTGTTTGATTAATTGAAAGATGCGATAGTATTTTTGAAGATAGATTTGGAACTGAGTTGTTGGCATTTTAGAATGATAAGACATTTAATTTTCAGATATGGTATGCAAAACTGGAAATGGAAGGTTTGAATTTGTGGTTTTGTCGTTTGGATTGAATGGCATACTAGATGCGCATATGTCATCAATGAGTAAGATTCTTCGATAATGTTTGAATATAGTAAACATCAAATGTGTTGATATTGAATTGTGGTTATATGTATGTATGTATTATGAACTTGAGTGTAATCCATTAAGTATAAATGATGCTATGATGTGTGATAACAATGTCGATTAGCTTTGTGACCATCAACTATGTGAAATATAAAATGATACCAAACAATGAGATTGAGAGAAGAAAGTGTGAATTATTGTAAGATGTTATTCCTATTATAGGAATAAATAAAAACATTGACTATAGTAATGAGATATGAAACTCGTATGATGTGCATTAATTTATTATTAATTATATTTATACTCTTCTAGTATAAATTTTATACTAGATGTGCATTAATAGGTATTGTTGTGAGTAAATATTTTTATTTTAAATGTTTTTGAGTATCAAGCATTCAATGGATGAGGTGAAAATGATTTTATGGGTAATTAGAGAAACATTATGAGTGTGAGGTACGAGTTGCAATTATTAAATTTGCATAATCTTTAGGATCTTTTAATGGCATACAATTTATATAAATAAAACTTCAATTTTTCTTGTGAAATAGCTCATTTTGACGTAAGTAAAATGTTCATCCTTGCATGTTATATTATTATGTATCTCAATTTATTAGGAGCACTGAAAGAAGAATAGAATCTTGTGGTTACAGCCTCTATATGTCACAAAGGAAGTAGATTTAAATCTGAGAGCTTTGGTACCTCTATATTGAAGAGGTGTGGTATACGTATGTCGGTTATAAGGAACAATTGTTCTTTTATTTCTAAGGCTTAACATATACAAAGATGAGATATTTGCATCAGTTGTGATTCATTTCTTTGGGGACTAAATTAATATGATTAAAAAGGCTAAATAAGGAGTGTTAAGATTTGGAAAATAATAGTCTGAAATATATGGACAATATGAAATTATAAAGAAGGTGGACTATTGGTACATAAATTGAATTTGTTAAGGAAATTGTTATCTATTCATGATGTATTTTATGTGATTATGTTGAGACGGTATAGATCGGATCCTAGTTTCATGATACAAAAGCCTGAAATAGAAATTTCTGAAAGATTGATATATGTAGAAGAATTGATAGAAATTCTAAACCGAAATATGAAGCGATTGAAGAATAAAGGGATTCCAATAATAAAGGTAAAGTGAAGTTATTGTTCACCTAAAGAAGTAATATGGAAAGTAGAAAAGTTAATGAAATAGAAATAACTATATTTGTTCTAAGAAGATACGAGTAGTTAATTTCAGGGAAGAAATTTTCTTAAGGGGGGAAGAAATGTAATACCTGATCTTTTTACATACGTATTTATGACGTATGTATTGCATATTATGCATAGTGCATAAGTGAACCTTATGTAAGTTTGAGTATGTGCATGTGTTTGTAGAGAGGGACTAGATTGGAAGATAAGTTTGGAGTGATTTATTACAATTGAAAGTTTTGGGCTATTGTGTAATATGCTCATTTCATTAAGGGGCTAGGGAGATAATTATGGTGACATTTATATAGAGTATTATTATTATATTAGTTGCTAAGTGATAATGTGTATTATTATTATAATAATAATAATAAGCATTAAATGGATGGAGACTTTAAGGAGTATATTTGGTAGCTTTTGATTAGTTTAAGGGTTATGTTAATATTTAATTGTATTAATGTGTATATGCATGTGTGGGTTTGTAGAAATTTAGTGAGGATATTTTGTATTATTTTATTAAGAGATAATTATTGATAATTATCTTTATTATTATTATTATTATTATTATTATTATTGTTATTGTTATTATTATTAAGAATTAGTGATAATATATTATTATTAGGAGGCAGACTTTAGAGGGGGCAAATGGGTCAATTTGATTGGTGGATTTATTTTTAATGTGTATATTTTGTATGTGTGGTGAGTTAATGGAAGTTGTAGAGAATTTTTGAGAGGTAGAGAAGAAGAGAGGGTTTTGAGAGGCTTGGGAGATTTTGATAAATTCTCTATATATTTAACTATCATTTTGGGGAGCTTTTGAAGATCTATAAGTGGTTTGAACATCAATTAGGTAAGCCATACAATTGAGTTAGGTTTTTATGTTGAAAAATCAGATTCTATTTTCTGTGCGCATCAGCCTTATTGTTTTAATCATATCTTGAGTTGTAGAGCTCTGATTTAAGCAAGGTTTGATGCTCTGGAAACTTCAGAGTGTTCTCTATAACTTTTTTGTTTCGAGCGAGAGCTAATGTTGCCATAAAAGGTGACTGGCAGGGCTTGACATTTTTGTGCTTATGTTATCAGCCCTATTTTGCTTGTTTTGCTTGGATTTGATCAAAAATCTATAATTAATTCCACACATGTCCAAATCAAGTAATTCTAATTGAAATTTGAAGTAGACTCATATTTCTAGTTCCAGTAATATTTTCATAATTTTTAGACTTGTGAGTGAATTATTTGGATACTTTGAACCTAAAGTATGAGGTTGCACTTAGTTGCATTTTGTTGAGTTGAGTGCAAGTGTTATGGTTATTGCTAGGGGTGTAAACGAGCTGAGCCGAGCTGAGCTTTTACTAGCTCAGGCTTGGTTCATTTATAAACAGGCCGAGCTCATTAGGCCACTAAGTGTTTCGCGAGCTGTTCACGAGCCTAAACAAGCTAAAAAAATTTCTAAAAATACAATTTATAAATTTAATTATTCATTAAAATAATTTAAAATAAATTATTTACTAAATAAATTATTATAAAATTATGATTTTTTGTAATAATATAGTTTTAAAATATTTAAATGAATAAAAATTTATATATTGTATATCTAAAATTAAATTATTAATACATTAAAATTGCGAGCCGGTTTGTGAGCCCTTATTCGAGCTTGTTCACGAACTTTGACTAGCCGAGGTTTGTATAGTTTGAGCTCAGCTCGTTTATTAAACGAGCTTCATTATACGAGCTCGAACGGGCTTTTAACGAGTCGAGCTCCGAGCTGCTCGCAAGCGGCTCTGTTCGTTTACACCCCTAGTTGTTGTATGAATTGATGTTGAATTGTGTGTAGGCTTTGATAAGGATATTAGAGACCTTATTCAATAGGGGAAGATTTTATTTAAGAAGGAGTTAAAGGCTTGAGGTAAGTAATTATTAATTTAATGCTTACATGTAGTGATTTTCAAGTAACTATAGTTATTTCACTTTATTAATTTGTGAATGCCATTTAAGTAGCAAGATTGTTGAGCATAATATTTTTGTATGTATATATGTGAGACCCGCAACACGTGACCTCTAACCAACCTATGCACATGTCCCAAAGAATATAGTTAACATTCTTTCTAGGACATACATTCATGTCATGCACATTCATACTCAACATACATCACATAACTTCTAGCAAGTGAAAACATTGATCAAGTATAAGAATTTTTTTTTTATATAGCTGCGCTAGGGGACTAGCGGTCGCCAGTCACTGGCGCTTGCCAGTGGCTAGAGGCAGCTAGGGGGACTGGCGCTTGCCAATCACTAGTGCCCGCCAGTGGCTGGTGGCAGCCCCTCCCTTGCTCTGTCCTAAAACTAGCCTAAAACACACTTGATTGCATTTCTTGCGCTGGTGGCACCAATGATTGGCAAGCGCCAGTCCCCCTAGCTGCCTCCAGCCACTGGCAAGCGCCTCCCCTGCTCTGTCCCAAAACTAGCCTAAAACACACTTGATTGCATTTCTTGCACGACACACTTCTAGGACAATGTTTTTCACATAAAATGGCACAATTTCTCATTTTAAATAATATACATAAGTTCACCATACTCATAACATTCACATGAACTTCACAAATCGTACATATATACAACATATGTCCTTACTAGAATGCACATCATATAGTGCAATATTCACACTACATCAACTTCTCAACTCAAACATTACTTATCCCCAAAATATACATATCATCACAAAAAATGCAAGTAATGCATGACAATGAGATGGAATATGGTTCAGCAAGCACACCTCGAGCCTCCGGAAGTCACTAATTTAACCACTTTAAGCTCTTCTAACTATTTCCTAAAAAATAATTGCAAAGGGGTGAGCTTACGACTCAATAAGTAATTACCAATATAACAATATATATATCACTTCTCACGAACTAATTAAGTGATATATATATATATATATATCAAGAGTTTATAGATTAGGATCAAACATGAACCATACCTTTCCTTTCAAACACATACTAACCATATATATAGAATTCTTGCTAAACATATACCAATATAATCAAAATATATACCAACATATATACCAAATATACACCAAATATATATCAAATATATACCAAATATATACCAATTATGTACACCACATATACTAATATAATCACAACATATACCAAATATGTACACCACATATACCAATATAATCACAGCGTATACCAACATATATACCAAACATATACCAAATATATACCAAATATGTACACCACATATACCAATATAATCACAAAGTATACCAATATATATACCAAGCATATACCAAATACATACCAAACATATACCAAATATATGAACATTCACATCTCATTTCATGATTTCCAAAACTCATCCATTTATATCACACATCATATTTTGGTTTCTGGCCGGAACCACCTCACAAGTGGTCACATACTGAGACTATCTGCCTGGCTCAGTCTCAGTTCTCATATTTTCACATCCTCACATATATATCAATGGGAAGCTATACACCCGGCTCAGCTTGCCCATCTCACAAATTCATATTTTCTCATGTGACCACTACTAGAACTATCCGCCCAGCTCAGTTCCAAATTTCACAATCAGTGAAGGCTATCCGCCCGGCTCAGCCTCACTATCACACATTTTCTTTACCATTTCTCATCATCACCAATCAAGCCACATACACATTTTCAATATTCATATCTCACTTCACATCGTATTTAATCATAATTCAACAATATTAAAATCTGTGTATGTATATCACATTTCACACATCACATAACTTGCTTAATTCTTTCATAGCAATATATTTCTCACAATTTCTCATCATCATTCAATTAATTCATATACGCATGCACAATTCTCATTCAATAATCATGCCTCACTTCACATGACATTCAATCAATTCACCATTCAACATTTTCACAATCTATATATATATATATATATTACTTCAAACCACATCACACAATTAGCCTCATTTGTTCATAGCATATTCACATTAACAATTCACATGTCAATAGTCATATTTAATCACAATTCATCATTCTCAATTTATGTATATATATTATTATTCCATACCACATCACACAAGTTGCTTAATTCATTCATGGAAATTCATTTCTCATATTCAAGAGAAATCAATATATATATTATTATACTAGTAATCACTTACACACAAGGGCTTCAACTCCTTTAAAATCAAAGCTCTCTTAGTGTGTAGTGCCTCCAATATCCTTATCAATGCCTATAAACAATCATCCATCAATTCATGTAGCAACCATGACTCTAGCACTCAACTCAACAAAATGCAACTAAGTGTAACCTCATACTCTAGGTTCAAAGTATCCAAGTAATTCACACATAAGTTTAAAAATTATGAAAATATTACTGAAGCTAGACATATAAGTCTACTTCAAATTCCAATTAGAATTATTCAATTTGGACATGTGTGGAATTAATTATGAATTTTTAAAATAACTCAGGAAAATAAGAAAAACAGAATTGCCAGCATGAGTACAAAAATGTCAAGCTATGTCAGTCACACTTAACAGTAGAATCAGCTCTGCCTTAAAACACAAAAGTTGTAGAGAACACTCTGAAGTTTCCAAAGTATTAAACTTTGCTCAAATCAGAGGTCTACAACTCAAGTTGTACTCAAAACACTAAGACCGATGCATACTGAAAATAGAATCCAAAATTCACATATCACAACCTAACATCAATCAACCAAAATAAAGGCAAGGCTTACCAAAATGATGCTCAATCTAGTTATAGATCTTTTATAGCTCTCCAAATTGATTTTTAGATAAGTAGAGAAAAATATAAAAATCTCCCAAAGCTAACCCCAAATTCCTCTTCTTCTTCCTCTCTAACAAAAATCTCTATACTTTAAACATATACACACACACACACTCACACACACACTTCACCAATAAAAATTCACCATTTGCCCCCTCTAAAAATCTCTTCCTCATTATTACTAATTATCATAATGTCTTAATAATAATAATAATAATAATAATAATATAGATAATATCAACAATTCTCTACAATATTACTTAATAAAATAATACATAATATCACCAATCTCTACACTTCTTAATGAGGATCGCAAGATACCATTACCCTTTTTTGATAAGAGATAAAAAATTAATACAGAATATCAGTGGATCTAAATAAAAATATGAGTGTCTATTGTGACTTTGAGAAAGGAACAATAACAGAGAGTTTTAATTACAAACATAACAACAAGAGAATAGAGATCATATTTCATCGAAGAAGAGACTGAATGTAGAGAGATGAGAGGAGCAATAGATGACACAGGAGGGGTTAGGGTTACAGAGAAGAGAAGAGAGTTCTGCAAGGAAGAGGGAGGAAGGGAAGTTTTGAGAATCGAGAGACAGGATGAGAGGAGGGAGGCAAGAGGTGTTAAATGAATTAGGGTTAGATTATATTATTTATATACTTAGGTTTAGGATTAAACGATGTCGTTTCATTATATATACATACATATATATATATATATATATATATATATATATATATATATTGGGTTTTTGGGCGGTTCGGTTTCTATATTGCCTTAATTGAACTAATATTTGAAAACTAGTTTTCGGGCAGTTCGATTTCTATATTGCCTTAATTGAACTGATACTTGAAAACTGAAATTACCCTTAATCATCAACTGAACCGCCTTTCTCTTTTAGTTCAATTATAATCCGGTTCACTTTTTTAGTTCAGTTTCGGACGGTTTCTTCGGACTAGGTAGATTTTGCACACCCCTAGTGATTGTGGCTACTGGCACATAACACTTTTTCCTTACAAAAATAATGTGCAAAGTTAGTGTTGGACATGATAACCTTTCAAGTATCTATGTGTTCTGCTGTCGTTGAGAATTTTCAGTCTCCTTGACCAAACAAGATGTTTATGATAAAAGCATCATTTCTCTATACTATATTGTTATAAATTACATCATAAAGAATTCCAAAGGTTAAAAAATGAATGGTGTATATAATATTAAAAATCTTGCAAGCATAATTGCAACAAAAATAAGCATAATTAAAACCAAAATACATATATATACAAGGCGAAATCCGATATAGAGATGCAAATTATGGAAGATGTGATGATGGTGGAGGGATGGCAGGGCTTGCGACTGCAGTGGCATTAAAGAGAGTTAGTGTTTGAGCTTTGGTGTTAGAGAAATCAGATGGGTTACGAAACATTAGTGCTGCCTTAAGCCTCTTTTCAAATGCTTAGAGTGCCCTTGATGCTCTTGGTGTTTCTGATAAACTCACTTCCTTTTATTCTCTTATCTTAGGGTATATATATATCACTACACTACTAGCTCAAATGGGTTTTATTTATTTTCTTGATTAATTTATGTTTTTATAATTTTTTATATGTTATACTTTCTTAGGGGTTCTGTAACTAATGTCTCTACTGGAGTTGTTCGAGAGGTCTCATTTGTTGAGAATAAAGGGTGAACTTCTTAATTCAAAACCCACTTACCTTTATTTGCTTTCAATAATTTGTTATTGTAATTAGTGCTTTTCATTTACTTAAATCCATTTTTGGTAGACCCTATTCATAATTTTGAAATTAATATAATTTCTTGTTGTGGATGTATAAACCTAGAGCAGTTCATCGTAAAGCTCTATTAGAGGCTGTAGCACTAGAATTACCAACTGATGCTATTCGATTTTCTTCCAATATCACTTATATTGGAACACAAGTGTTAATGATGTGCCCTAGACTAATTGTTTTATGGCTATATTGTAACTTTGTTTATTTTACATTATGATAATAAAGAGGCATTTTTATCATATTGACTCCATTGAATTCCATGAATGTTTAACTCTATTTAAGATCATCAAGTGTGTGATTTGATAGTAAAACTCTTATATGGTAAATGAATTATGTTCTAAATTATCCTAGTCGGTCATTATTGTGGGAAAATAATGAATAAAGACTAGTATGAGGTTGACTGATGATCATATTTTACTGATGATGTATGCGAGATACAAAGTCAAGTTATAGGTACATAGGATGTACTGGATTGACCCACTATGAGAATACTACATGGATAATTGTCATAAGTTACTCTTATTGCAATGGTATTATTGTAGTCCTCTGACCTGAGATCATCATAGAGTCATGCATGATGAGTTTTATATTTTGACACATTTTAATGTTATCTTTAACAGGATGATATAATAGATTGTGATTGGATATAAAATGAATCATGTGA
>CATIWO010146217.1:0-16737 GCA_949673435.1 Macaranga tanarius | reverse complement strand
AAGTGAAATGGATTCCATGTATACAAACCAAGTTTGAATACTTATTGATCCTCCTGAGAGTAATATACCTATTGGGTGTAATTGGATCTTTAAGAGAAAGATTGGTACAGACAGGAAGGTAGAGACCTATAAAGCTAGGCTTTTAGCGAAAGGGTTTTGCTAAAGGCAAAGGGTTGACTATGAGGAGACCTTCTCACTAGTAGCCATGCTTAAATCCATTCGGATTCTTCTTGCTATTGCCACACACTATAATTATGAGGCTTGGCATATGGATGTCAAGACCGCCTTCCTTAACCGTTATATTGAGGAAGACATTTTCATGGAGCAACCCAAGGGTTTTGAATCTGAGGAAAGCTCAAAAGTGTGCAAGCTTAATAAATCGATCTATGGTCTAAAGCAAGCTTCAAGAAGTTGTAATCATTGCTTTGATGAGGCTATCTGTTCTTATGGTTTTATTAAGAATGAGGATGAGCCATGTGTTTATAAGAAGGTTAGTGGGAGCCAACTCACTTTCCTAGTCTTGTATGTTGATGATTGTGATTCCCACAAACATAACCATACACGTGGCCACTAACAAACATACACACGTGGCATAAGAAATTTTCTTGATAAAAGGTTCTTGTATGTATATATATACAAATACTCATATGTACAAATATTGTTTAGCATTCCACCCATACTTTTCTAGCATTACACACATACTTAACATAAGGCTATCTAGTACACACAATGCCATTATAAAAATGCCAAATGATATGCAGGATGAAGGTCGGTTACATCAAAACTCATTTTGGCCCATCTAAGACTCCAATGCAAGCTTCGAGCCCTTATCTAGGCAAATCCTGAAAAGTTTCAACGCAAAGGGGTGAGCTTACAACTCAATAAGCAACTACGAATACAATTGCACACATATGCCAATCATACAATAAATGAGTTGATGTGGCATATAATCATATAGATAAAATACATTTTAATGGTAATAAAATAATCTTACAATCTTCTAAAACTTCTATATACAATCACTATGAAGTTCTAATACAATTGGTACCATATTAAGGGCATAAAGAAGTCCGAAAGAAGAAGAAGCAAGTGAGGAGGCTGGGCACCTCACGGGTGCTTCCTCACAGTCGTGAGGAAGTGGCTCATGACTGTGAGTAGGCTCCTTATGGTCGTAAGCCAGACTATGAGCAGCCAAGATGGAGCCAATTTACTGTGCAAAATGGCCTGGGGTGCTCACGGTTGCTTCCTCACGGTCGTGAGCAGACCGTTAGCAACCCAAGCTTGGCCAAAACACACCTTTGGCCATTCCAATAACTAGCAATCCATTCCATACTTAAATATAACACAAATAAAGTTTAAAAACACTTCATAAACATACTAAACATCACTAATTCATTCATCAACATATAATTCTCAATCATTCACAAGTGTAAAGCATTAATATGCATCATTTCACAACTAGAAATAACCCATTCACACCTTGCATCTCATTCAAAAATATAAATTTAATATATCCATGTTTCAACACAACAGTTAGTATCCCGCCGAACCTTTCCTCACATAAATACTTGACACTTAGCGTCATTGGCTATATTCCTCACAAATTCAATATCAATCAAATGGCCATTTAGTGAGACTATCTGCCCGACTCAGTCTCACTTCTCACATGGGTAGCTGTACGCCCGGCTCAGCTTGCCCATCACACACAATCAGTGGAGACTATCCACCCGGCTCAGTCATACTATCTCACATTATCACATAACCTCACTTTCCTCACATATTTCATCTTCAAGTAAAATATAACACAACCAACATAACACAATATAAATCCATACAATTGCACCTCAATAAATCACCACAATCACATTTCATCATATTTCCATCCATATTCACATTCATAACATGCATCATACATAATTATAATGTCCATTACATAATATACACATAACTTCATTTGCCAACATCATCATTACCTAAAAAGGGTGGAACTCATTCCACCTCATATTCACTATTCCATACATAAATTCAATTTCACTAAAGGAAGTACATAAAATATACACATAATAGCTTAGCATATGTATACAACATATATTAGTAATTACTTACCTCCAAGTACTTCCAACCTCAACAAAGGTATTTCTTTAAATTATGCTTGCTTTCCTTCCCTTTATCAATCCCTATAAATAATCATATATCAATCTCCCATAATATCTATTGTTCTTGCATCAAATCTCATTAGATGCAATTTAGTATTTCAAGTTCAATATAAAAAAAATGATGCACACACAAGTCCAATAACCTTAATATTACTACCAGTACTAGTACTATGAGTCTACTGTCAATTTCAATTGGAACTATTCAAATCAAATGTGTATGGAATTAATTATGGATTTTTGAATAAATTCGAGTACAACAGGGCACCCTACATGAGTAGTAAAATGTCCGACCCTATATGACAAGCTTAACAATAATTTCAGCTCAAGCTTAAAACATAAAACTTTTATAGAACTCTTTGAAGTTTATAGAGAATCCAACCATGCTCAAATTAGAACTCTATATCCCAAGTTATGGCCAAAATAATAAAACTAAAATACAAAGAAAGCAGAGCACGAATTGAAACAACCAAAACCTAACTTCAATTATCAACAATGCATATAAAGCTTACCAAAATGATGCTTCAATAGCTTATAGACCTCTTAGAGCTTCTCAATCTTCTTATTAGATAAAGAAAACAAGATCAAAACCTCTCAAAACTCAACACAATACTCTTTTCTTCTTCCTTACATAAATCTCTACACACTACATCCAAACATACACACACATATACACACAACTAATCACAACTCTCCTAATATACACTAAGGTGTCTCTACCAATAAATGCACAATTAATGGCCATTAAATGAAAAGCTTGATATTTGTAGCATTTATCACTAAAATATCATCTAAGCCTCTTAATGAAATGGAATTGTTACGCAATAACCCCTAACTTCCTAATTGTGACAATCCACTCCCAACTTCCTTTGTAATTAAGTCCCTCTCTACTAACATGCATATACCTAATTTAAATATAATCCATAATTGGACTCTATATGTTATGAAAATATAATGCATAAATGATGTATTTTAAAATACAGGTGTTACAATTCTCCCCTCCTTAATAAAAATTTCATCCTCGAAATTTACTACTCACCACTTCCTGGAAATAAATATGGATACTTCTGTCTTATTTGCTCCTCTACCTCCCAGGTTGCTTCTTTAGGTGAATGATGGCTCCATTTCACCTTTACTATAGGAATCTCTTTATTCCTCAACTGCTTCACCTTCCAATCTAGAATTTCCATCGGTTCTTCTATATATGTCAATTCCTCAGAAATCTCTATCTCAGGCTCTTGTATCATATAACTTGAATTCGATCTATACCGCCTCAACATAGATACATGGAATACATCATGTATAGATGACAATTCTCTTGGCAAAGCTAATTTGTATCCCAATGGGAAGTGAATCTTAGATCTCTATCAGATATAATGCATAAATGAACTTCATGTACCCTCACAATTTTTATAATATACAAGGATGCTAACTTGTCTAAAGAATCACTTATTTGTATCGGTAAGAAATGAGCCGACTTGGTCAACCGATCAACTATCACCCATACTGCATTATACTTTCAAAAAGTAGGAGGCAGTCCAATCATAAAATCCATAGTGATCTTTTCCCATTTCCATTCTAGTATTGCTAAAGGATGCAGCTTCCCAGTAGGAGCTTGATGTTCTACCTTTACTTGTTGACAAGTCAAACATCTTGTAACAAACTCTGCTATATCTCTCTTCATTACTGGCCACCAATAGAATGACTTTAAGTCTCGATACAATTTAGTGCTACTAGGATGCATCGCATAAGGAGCGATATGTGCTTTATTCATTATTTGCTTCCTTAATTCACCACTATCCAGAATATACACGCGATTGCCAATCATTAATATACCATCCTCCCTCATGGAAAATTGAGTTTTGAGTCCTGCTTCTACCTTTTCTCTCATCTTCTTTAAGTAGGCATCTTCCATTTGAACACCTCAAATTTGATCCTCCAATGATGGTTTAATTTGTAATATAGCCAATAAGTGGTCTACTTTAACATCAAATGAAACATTCATTGCCTATAAAGCCACTAAATTATCCATATCATGACAAATCAATCTAGCAATGCACTCTCCAGTTTTTCAGCTCAAAGCATCTGCTACTACATTCGCCTTTCCCAGATGATACTCGATGGTGCAATCATAATCCTTCAATAGTTCCATCTATCTTCGTTGTCTCAAGTTTAATTCCTTCTGAGTAGGAATATACTTCAAGCTTTTATGATCAGTGAAGATAGAAAATGTCTCTCCATATAAGTAATGCCTCCAAGTCTTTAAAGCATGAACAATGGCGGGTAACTCCAAATCATGTGTCAGGTAGTTCATCTCATGAGGCTGTAATTTGTTAGTATAGATGTGCCATAGGGCCATTATTGTATGTAGACATTTTATATTTATCCCTGTGGTAATAAAATATTCATTTAAATTAAGTGTTAAGTTTATTTGAATATTTACCCTTAGTATTATGTTGAATGAGTTTATTATCAAGAGTTGATAATATGAGTGAAAAACTCATTTGGTACATATGCTATAAATGTTCATAGTCATTGGATTAAAATAAGGGTAGTATTAATCCCTACACTAACCTCTGTTTATTTTTCTTGATCGATATGTGATATCGATAGTGGGAGGTAGTGAGTCTCATGCTATTTGATATGAGATATCAGAATAGACACGTAGATACTCATGTAATGGGTGGATCAAACATGTGACGTAAGATTTGTGATTGCATGGATATTCACTTTAGTCAATCATAATCTTGGACATAATGGTGCATACGGTCCTTTGACCTGAGGCAATATGGTCATCCATATATGGTTGGTTAGAGTTTGTTACTGCTTACATACTTGTGCTAGCCACACATAGGTATATGTCGTATAGTGGCTTTAGTTGGTTATATGTAGGGATGAGTGATCGGCCAAGATGGAATTCATTACTTGGAGTGAACCGGGATAAAATCCTATACTATCTAAGTTATTCTTAATGAATAAGTACCTGGCCAGGCCAAACTCGACTTACCCAAAAAGAGTTTCGGTGCTATAAAAGAGTTTCTAATAGTAGTCGTATTTTATCAAGAATTGAACTTAAGATGAAGTCATATAATTGAGGTAATTAGAGTTTGACTAAACTATGACTCTAGCCAATATCAGGATCTTGTAATGAATGGACATTTAGTGCATGGTAATTATATTATATGGTTCTTGTGGATCTACATAAAACATCGTGACATCTATGTTAGGGGTCACTCACGACTTATGGGAAGTAAATATGATTAATTGGGATTTTCACATTTAGAATAGAAAGGTGTTTCCATAATATTAAGTGTTAATATTATTTCCCATTGCCATTTAGACTTGAACCTAGTAAGTCACACACACAAGGATTGCACTTATGGAGATTTATATTAATTTTATTATTAATTAAAGAGTTTAATTAATTGAATTTGATTTATGCGTATGCGGAGATCTAGCATATCCCAAAATCTAAATTCAAAGATTGGGACCTAATTGTAATTAAATAAATATTAATTTGGACTTGATTTAATATGTGATATTAAGTTCAAGGACTAGATTAATATTTGCCTCCAAATGCATTCATATATGGGCCATGAGATGGACCATATATATATTGATTAAGATGGGCCATGAGATGGATCATATATATATTGATTAAGATGGGCCATGAGATGGACCATATATATATTAATTAAGACGGGCCATAAGATGGACCATATATATTGATTAAGATGGGCCATGAGATGGACCATGTATATTGATTAAGATGGGCCATGAGATGGACCATGTATATTAATATAAGATGGACTTGAAATGGATTTAGGATGGGGCTTTATTTAAAGAGTTTAAATAAGCCCATAGGTTATCTAGTTTGGTATGGAGTGGGCCTTCTCTAAGTGTAGAGAAGCCCATATCCCATAACCTTAGCCCATATCCATTAAGAGTTAATGATATTAAGGCTAAGGTTATCCATATAACCAAACACCACCCACTCACCTATAAACCAAAGCCAAGCATATAGATAGAGTATGAGATACTCAATCTATCAAATGTATGTAGCTTGAGTGTGAGACACTCAAGCTATAGCAATGCATGTGGCTTGAGTATAAGATATTCAAGCCATGGCTATGCATATGGCTTGAGTATGAGATACTTAAGCTATTATCATATTATTATAATATTGATTTTTTTTAAGTTAGTGGAGAGTGTAGAGACAACTATGCCAACTAATCCTAATGCACATTTGAGAGAAAATTTGATATTCTAATAAAAGAGAGAAAAGGATTAAGAGTGTCTTCTTCCTTCTTCTTCTTCTTCAAGTGTAGAGAATTCAAATATACATAAAAATTGTGTGCTTTCAAGTTAAAGCCATTATTGTACAAGAGTTGTACAAGTTCAAAGTCCATCATCCATTGGAGGTTACATCTTTGTTCCATACATTCAAGCTTGGAGTGGCTCTAACAAGCTCTTAGGTCAAATCAAAAAAGAGGCTTATGGGTAGAGCTTCACCATCCTTGAAGATCATCCTTGTGCAACATTTATGTTTCAAGCCAGAGGCTTCACATTTGGGGAGCTTGGAGCTTGTAGATCAACATCAACCAGAGCTTATCAAGCGTGCTACCAACTTGGAGTTTTGTAAGTGTTACCAAACCCTTAGTTGCTAGGTCTTGTATTGTGAATATATTACTTAGTTGTTTGTTGATGTATTATGTTGTCCTAGATGCATGTTTAGTTATATATTTTCTATGTGATATGATCTATGGGCATGGATGTGGTTCATGTGTAATGCAAGAGTTGCATGCAATCAAAATTTTAAATTCCGCACTTTTGATTGTTGAATGATCACATAATCCTTCAAGTGGTATCAGAGCCATCTATCACATGATTTACATATTATAAATGTTGATAATTGCAAGTGTTGTGATTATACAAGTTGATATTTGCAAGTGTTATGAATATAGATAATGTTGATTGCAAGTGTTGTCATTAAGCATGTGAATGGTTACAAGTGTTGTGACCATTTAGTTGATTTATGAGTTGCATTACATGATTAAAAATGATGTTAATTGCAAGTTTTATGATTAAAAATTATGTTTATTGCAAGTGTTATGATTAAATATGATGTTGGTTGCAAGTGTTGCATTAATAAGCTTCGAATGGTGTGAGGACATATGGCCATGTACAAGGCCATGTACATGGTCATGTTCTATGCTGCTTATTTTTCCTAAGCGCGACACGGTCGTGTACATGGAGACATGGTCATGTACAAGGCTGTTCCAGAAGCCAAAATGGATACATGGCCATGTACAGACACATATAGGCATGTACAAGGTAGTCCCATCAAAGTGATTGATGTTCAGAGGTGTCCTTTAGTGCAAAATACTCACATGATGCATCTTGGACAATATTATATACAATATTATTTGCTTGACTTGCTCATTCAAAAAACATGCAAATAGTTGTATTTAATTGAATATATGCTTGTCATTTATGCAAGGATTGATCATGGACTTAGTTTACATCTTTAGTTTGTAATAATAATTGAGTTTATTATTATGTTGATGTAATTAAAAGTTAATTACATAGGATTAAGATATAAATTATTTGACTTGGTATGCCAAGGATTGAATGTACATCATAAGAGTTGTGAATGAAGATTGAAGTGTTCAATTCAAGGCCCATTCAACCTTAGAGGCAAGGCCCATAATGATGGAGGATAAGGAGGCTTATGGAATGAAGGCTTTTCTTGGGCCAGGCGCACTTGTAAATATTCTAAGTGTTAGAATAGAATTAGGAAAGGCCCATGATCACTCCTTATTTATGCATCCATATTGCATGTTCAATTTATATATGTGATATGTATGTTGAAGCATGCTATATATGTATAACATATGTATATAGATGGATGCAAGATGCCATGCAATGTATGTATAAGATATATATGTTGAAGCATGCTATATATGTATGTGATATATATATATAGATGGATGGCATGCAATGTATGTATGAGATATATATGTTGTGAATGTTGGCATGCAATGTATGTATGAGATATATATGTTGTAAAATGGCTAATGTGCAAAGTGAGACCTTAATAAAAACCTAAAAATCTTCCAACTAAATTTAGGTCTAGGCTCTCCATTGGTACAATAACTTTCATAGTTTTAGGCTTATATGCATTGGCTATAGATACATAGGGGTATGTATAAGGGCCAAGAGATTCATGTAGTGTTATTGTTAAGAATGAGATGTTGTGGGTGTATGGATACACTATGGGCCAATAACGGAAAATAAGAGCACCTGAGGTTTATAGTGTTCAAATCCATACAGTACATTGATCCAATGGTATAGACCTAACTAATGCCAAAAGCCAATAATGGCAATTAGGCATACCTGATGCCTGTAACATTAGGAGCCGGATTAATGGCACCTCACATGAGATGTGATGGAAAATAATTGTCCACTTAATGAGAACTATTATTCCAATAATGGCAATGTGCACCTGAGGGATATTAGTGGCCCATTAAGAACTCCATTACCCACTAGAAATCCATCCAATAAGGGATTTCCATTTCCTACTTGGAAGTGTAGGATTCACCAAGTTAGTAGGAGCCCATTATGATTAAAGACCAAATCTAATGGTGATTACAATGAACTACAACTAATCAATCTTGTTACCTTTTGCAAAATTTGATAACATGAGACCATCAAACCCATTTTTCATCATACGTGACAAAAATAAAAGAAAGATAAGTGTTGTCAAACCCTCGGGTGGAATAACCATACATAAGGGCAAGGCAAGTGTTGTCAAGCCTGAGGCCACCGTGAGGGAAGAGCAAAGCAACAGAAAGTGTTTCCACTGCCAAGGTGAAGGACATTGGAAGAGGAATTGTCTTAAGTTCCTTGAGTCTCTCAAGATAAAAGAAAAGGGCAAGGATGGAGAAAGTGAGACTTTCTCTAATTTATTAGCTTCTAAATGTTCTAAAAGCTCATCAAATGTATGGGTATTGGATACCAGAGCAAGTTCTCACATTTGTGCATCCTTGGAGGATCTAGCAAATGAGAGAAGATTGAGGCCTAATGAAGTGACCTTAAAACTTAGAAATGGAGCAAGTGTTACTGCTAAAGCTATAGAGTCCACTTTAATTGATTTGTATAATCATGTTTTGTTATTGGATAGTGTATTATATATACCTAATGCCTATAAAAACATAATCTCTATCTCTAGTTTGACTAGTAGGGGTTATGAATTCCTTTTTTGTAGAGATGTATGTAAGATTTATTTTGGAAATAAATTGATAGGCATGGGTTTTTTAATACATGGTCTATATTATGTTGATAATATGACCAATAACAATGAGCTCAATCTAATGTGAAAGCAATGCTAATTGAAAATGCCTCTAACTCCAAATATATATGGCACTTGAGATTATGTCATATTACAGAGGATAGGATCATGAAGTTGGAAAGGATAGGAATCTTGATCAATCTTGAATCCCCATCCAATCCAACTTATGAGGCTTGTCTTCAAAGCAAGATGACTAGATCACCATTTGTTGGACAAATGGCAAGAGTCAATGATATATTAGAGATTATACATAGTGATGTATGTGGGCCATTTAGTGAAATGGCTAGAGGTGGTTTCTACTATTGTATTACCTTTATAGATGATCTATTAAGGTATGGGCACTTGTTTCTTATGAAGAACAAGAGTAAATCCTTTAAAAAGTTCAAAGAGTTCAAGGCCCGAGTAGAAAACCAAACTGCGAAGAGTATTAAAACTCTTTGATCGGATCAAAGAGGTGAATAATTAAGTACCGATTTTACATAGTTCCTTAAGGAATATGGCATTGTATCATAGCCCACGCCACTTGGAACACTACAATTGAATGGTGTATCCGAGAGGCATAACCATACCCTATTAGATATGGTACGATCCATGATGAGCTACACTGATCTTCCTATATGACTTTGGGGTTTCACACTCCAAATGGCCTGCTCCATCCTTAATTGTGTTCAATCCAAGTCCGTTCCCACAACACCATATGAGATATGGAATGGTAAGGCACCAAGTCTTAAACATGTTAAGATTTGGGGGTGTCTAGCTTTTATCAAAAAGATGAAATCGGACAAGTTGGATATGAAATCGATTAAAGGAAGGTTTATTGGATACCATAAAGACCGTTTAGGGTATTGCTTTTATCTTCCTTCTGAACAAGTTATTATTGTAAGCAGAGATGCCTGATGAGTGTGAAAAATACTTGTTTTGAGCACTCCATTTTATTGCATATTAGGTTTGTTAGTTACATGTTTAGTTTATTTTTAGTTAATTTAGTTAGTTTTGGTATTTTATTTTAATTATTAGGATTTAGTTGTTTTTATGTTGAATAGATAATTTTTGTTGAGTTTTACTTGTAAGATGCATTTGAGATGAGATGGAGATAATACTTGAAGCTAAGATAAGATTGGAGATCATATTTGAAGGCTATCCTCGCTGCAGGTCTGCACGCCCATGTAAAATTTGAGCATGCCCGTGCCTGATTCTTCAAGAGAGCAAGTTATAGGGGTACACTAAAGGGAATGGAGGTTCAAAGCAATCAAATATGTGGAATTTTAAAATTTTGGAAGCATGTAACACTTGCATCAAGTTTGAATCCATTCATGCCCTAAAAACCAAATCACATGCATTTACACAACTAATCATGCATCATGGACATTATTTTCATAACAAGCAAAGTAGTCATGTAATCAAATTACAAGTCCTACATACTAAGAGTTAAGTAACACTTATATAACTCCTAAGTTTATAGGATGCTCGACAAGCTTTAGTTGTTATGATCCACTAGCTCTGAGCTCCCCAAACATGAAGCCTCTAGCTTATGACACACGGTTTGCACTTGGTTGATCTTCAAGTACCAACAAGCTCTCAACACAAGCCTCTCTTGAATGACCCAAGAGCTTGTGAAATCTTCTTTGATCTTAAGGGTATGGAACTTAGTGTTTGCCCTCAAGGATGATCGTTTAAAGAGAAATCACAACTCTTTTGGTCTATTTTGAGTAACCAAACTCTTTCTCTTTCTTGCTTGGCCAAAATTTCAGCTCACCAAGGTTGTCTTACACATTTCTTTTTCTTGTTATTTAATAAGCCATTAGTGTCTTCATAGTCAAGTCTAGCAACTATTGCTAGTCCTTATTCAAAGTCTTCATTCCAAGTCTTCTAAAGACTTGGAATTCCACAACCTTGACATTATGAAGCCACCATTTTTGAATTGGTTAGCTTGGTTGGATGGAGACCCCATCCCTATTCCAATTCCATTACCACTTAATGGGCTTGGGCTTAGGGTTGGGCCATAGGCCTCTCTACACTTAGAGATGGCCCAATCCAATCCAAACAATTAATGGGCTAGATTAAACTCTTTAATCAAACTCAATCCAAATAAATAACAAGTGGACTAGTTCAAACTCTTTGAACAAAGTCCAAAGCCTATGGTCCATCTCATAGACCAAATCCATCATCCATAATTTACATAGTCCATTTCATGGCCCATATACATATATATATATATATATATATATACATATATATATATATATATATATATATATATGTAAGGCTAATATTAATTTAATCTTTAATTTAATATCACATATTAAATTAAGTCTAAATTAATATTTGCTTAAAATGCAATAAAGTTCCAATCTTTGAATTCGGATTTTGGGATATGCTAGATCCCCACATATGTGGAAATCCAATTCAATTAATTTAATTAATTAATTAAACTCTTTAATTAATAATGAAATTAATATTAATCAACACAAGTGCAAACCTTATGTGTGAGACTTACTAGGTTCAAGTCTCAATAGCAATGGGAAATGATATTAACACTTAATATCTTGGAAACACCTTTCCATACTGAATGTGCAAATCCCAATATGTTACATTCAGTTCCCATAAGTCGTGAGTGACCCCCAGCATAGATATCACGACTACCCAATTAGAAGTGAATGCTATATGTAGATTCACAAGAACCAATGAACACAATTACCGTGCACTAAATGTTCCTTCATTATAAGATCTCGATATTGGCTAGAGTCAAGGTTTAGTCAAACTCTAATTGCCTCAATCATATGACCTCATCTTAAGTTCAATTCTTGATAAAACATAACTACTACTAGAAACTCTTTTCTAGTACCGAAACTCTTTTCGGGTAAGTCGAGTTTGACATAGCCAGGTACTTATTCATCAAGAATAACTTAGATAGCATAAGACCTTATCCTGATTCACTCCAGGTAATGAATTCCATCTTGGCTGATCACTTATCCCTACATATAATGAACTAGAGCCACCACACGTCATATACCCATACATGGCTAGCACAGGTATGTAAGCGGTAGCAAACTCTAACCAACCATATGTGGATGACTGTGTCGCCTCAGGTCAAAGGACCACATGCACAATTATGTCCAAGATTATGATTGTTGACTAAAGTGAATTCCCAAGCAATCATAAATCTTGTGTCATTGTTCAATCCACTCATCACTTGAGTATCCACATGTCTATTCTGATATCTCATATCAAGTAGTATGAGACTCACTACCTCCCACTATCAGTATCACATACCGATCAAGGAAAATAGACAGAGGTGATAGTCTAGGGATAAATACTACCTCTATATTAATCCACCAACTATGAACATTTATAGTATATGTACTAAATGAGTTTGTCACTCATATTATCAACTCTTGATAATAAACTCATTTAACGTAATATTAAATGTAAATATTCAAATAAACAAACACTTTATCTAAAAGAATATATCATTGCCAAAGGGATTATTATACAATGTTTACACACATAATGGCCCTATGGCACATCTATACTAACATAGTATTCCAACTTGAAGCATTTCATCTTTCTTGGAAATATTTCCACTTTTTTGACATGCATCGTAAATGAGTACACACTTCCTAGCATCATGGAAGAGTGTAGGTGAATAGAATCCTGCTTCAAGAACCTTAGCAGTGGTTTTTTATGGATTAAAATGACCTCCACTGCTCATTCCGTGACAATGTTGCAATATTGAACTGATTTCTTCATCTCCTACACATCTTCTTATTATGCCATCACTGCATAACTTCCAGAGATAAGGATCATCCTACAAATAGAATTTAGAGTCATAAATGAGCTTATTCCTCTGTTGACTATTGATTTCTTCCGGAAACTATCCACTTGATACAAAGTTAGCTATGTCAGTAAACCATGGTGTATTTAAACTTTAGATTGCTAACAACATTTCATTTGGAAATAGCTCTTGAATAGGTTCTTCCTTCTCATGTCCATCTTTCTCTAACTCTAATCTTGAGAGATGATCAGCTACTACATTCTCTGATCCCTTCTTATCTTTAATTTCAATGTCAAACTCTTGTAAAAGCAGCACCCATCGTATGAGCCTTGGCTTTGAGTCCTTCTTGTTCAAGAGGTACTTCAATGCTGTATGATCTGTATGCACAATAACTTTAGAACTAAGTCGAGTTTGACCTAGCCAGGTACTTATTCATCAAGAATAACTTAGATAGCATAGGATCTTATCCTGGGTCACTCCAGGTAATGAATTCTATCTTGGCCGATCACTCATCCCTACATATAACCAACTAGAGCCACCATACGCCATATACCTATACATGGCTAGCATAGGTATGTAAGTGGTAACAAACTCTAATCAGCCATATGTGGATGACCGTGTCTCCTCAGGTCAAAGGACCACATGCACAATTATGTCCAAGATTATGATTGTTGACTAAAGTGAATTCCCAAGCAATCATAAATCTTGTGTCACTGTTCGATCCACTCATCACATGAGTATCTACATGTCTGTTCTGATATCTCATATCAAGTAGCATGAGACTCACTACCTCCCACTATTAGTATCACACACCGATCAAGGAAAATAGACAGAGGTGATAGTCTAGGAATTAATACTACCTCTACAATAATCCACCAACTATAAACATTTATAGTATATGTACTAAATGAGTTTGTCACTCATATTATCAACTCTTGATAATAAACTCATTTAACATAATACTAAAGGTAAATATTCAAATAAACAAACACTTTATCCAAAAGAATACATTATTGCCAAAGGGATTAATTTACAATGTTTTCATACAATATGGCCCTAGGGCACATCTATACTAACATGCACGGTCGTGCAAGAATCGTGCATGGTTGTGCCTGATAATGGGACAATATAGTTGAATTCTTACGCAGCCATGCCATTTTCTTGCACACCCATGCCTGACTGATGTGGCAGCCAACGAAATGAGAAGTTTAAGCTGAAGAATAGATAGATATAAGCTCATCTTTTAGTTCTTGATTAAATAGAGTATGAAAGGGTTTAGATTACCTTTCTCACTAGGTGTCAAGTTCTATAAATAAAACCATTTAACTTTCATTTAGGGGTTGTTCTTGTACTGGATCTTGTTCTAGTTCTTGTTTTGGTTTTCTATTCTTTTTGTTTCAGAATACATTTTCATTTTGTTTTGTTTAGTTCATAGAGAGGAGATACTTAGCTTGAAGTTAGAAGAGCAAGGCTTCCTTACATCATTTGGAAGGGGGTTTTTCTTGTATCACTCTTTTATTTATTTGTTATTATATTCAGAATGGTTTTCATTTATTCATTATTTTCTTTTATTTTTAACATGAGTGGCTAGATCCTTTTTAGGGTTCTTATTCTGAATTGTCTATGTGCTTATTATGATTATGTTAAGTTGCTAGATATAATTCATTAGTTGTTATTGTGCTTAATGTCATTTTAGGACTGATCACCTTAAGATTGAATTAATACTACAGACTTAATCAAGAGATAGGTTCTGTAGGATTAGGCAATGACCTATTGATTGCTTAATTAGTTGAGAGACAGTTAAGTGATTAATATTGATCAAAGGTTATAGTTTAAAATTGGATTTAAAAGGCATTAGGTTGGTGAGAGCCAATAAACTTAGTGTTAATTAATTTCCAGTTAATTATAGGTTTATCTGAGAGAAAAACTTATGATTTCTAAGATCCCTTCAAAATGAATTAGAAATAGTAAAAACCTAGTTAGTTAATCAATCTTTTGAAATGGTCTAATTGAGAATAAGAACCCTAGCTTTTAAACTTTGAATTGAATTTGCATTTTTAAATTTATTAATTTAGTGTTATTTCTTTGAAATTCCAAACTTTATTTTGTTGTCTAAACAAATAAACATAGTGAGTATTGCTGTAGCCAATTTACAATCTCTGTAGGATGATATCTTTTATATTACTTGTTATGATTTTGTACGCTTGTGGATTTGTACTCATTAAGTTTTTGGCACCGTTGCCGGGGATTGATAAAATATATATTGTTAAGAAAATTGTGTTGCTTGATTTAGACGTTATCTTTCATTTTAGTTTTGATTGTGGTACTGCAGGAATTTGTGTTGGTTAATGCACATCACATGAAGTGCAAGCAAACAAGGACTTGAGTTAATACCACTTGATTTGGAGTTAGAGAAGATAGTTCATGAGAAAAAGAAACAAATAATCATATCACGACAATCACCAAGCAAAATGGACTTAGGAGATGATGCAAGGAATTACCCATCGAGGCAACAAGTTCTTCAAAATCCTTAGAATGGTCAGAGAACCATGCGAGATTTTGTGAGTCCTAATGTGTAAGGGGATCAAACACCAATTGTAAGGCCGGCGGTAGCAGCAAACAAATTTAAAATCAAGCCGGCAATGATCCAAATGATCCAAAATTCACCATTCAATGGGCTACCACATCAGGATCCATTTAGTCATATGTCTAGATTTTTGGAGTATTGTTCTACCTTTAAGATGAATGGAGTACAGCCTGATGCAATCCGGTTAATTCTCTTTCCATTTTCTCTTATCGATAGAGCAAAGAGATGGTTTACAAGGTTGCCACCCAACTCCATCAACACTTAGCAAGAGCTTTACACAGCCTTTTTCAACAAATACTTACCACCTGCAAAGGTGTTGAGGATCAGAAATGAAATTAACTCTTTCTTTCAAAGAGATGATGAAACATTCTATGAGTGCTGGGAAAGATTCAAAGACCTTCAGAAGTAGTGTCCACCTTAATTGATTCCTACATGGGATTTGGTGCAATCATTCTACAAGGGAGTCAATCATGCAGTTAGAGTCAACATTGATGCAGTAGCCAGAGGTACTATCATGTTAAAGACACCAAAAGATGCCTTGGATCTCTTTGATGAAATGGCCAATGCACAGAGTTTGTGGACTAATGAAAGGACCATTATAAAGAAAGTTGGAGCAATAGAAGTGGATAATTTTACCATGTTGAATGCAAAGCTTGATACTCTGACAAAAAGGATGGACAAAGTGAATGTGAATGCAGTATCTACATTGTCTTCCTCCTATAAACTATGTCAAAGAGGTCATCCAACAATAGAATGTCAAATGATGCAAGGGATGACTACAGAGGGTGTCAACTATGTGAGCAACTTCAAAGGACCTCAAAACCAAGTCTATAGTAACACTTACAATCCTAGTTGGAGGAATCATCCAAAT
>CATIWO010146177.1:0-12326 GCA_949673435.1 Macaranga tanarius | reverse complement strand
CTTTTTGTTGGGCTTTTCTTTTATTTTTTCATTAGGGTTTTGTGAACATTATTTATAGGGATTGTTTAATGTTGTTGGCAGCTTTTGGAATTTTAAGAATTAAATTTTGATTTTTTTCCAAACCTCGGTA
Source organism: Macaranga tanarius (assembly GCA_949673435.1). Taxonomy (NCBI): domain Eukaryota; kingdom Viridiplantae; phylum Streptophyta; class Magnoliopsida; order Malpighiales; family Euphorbiaceae; genus Macaranga; species Macaranga tanarius. The sequence continues at coordinate 12,196 of CATIWO010146177.1, read as the reverse complement.
TTCTTTGAATCAACGAGATTTGACTCCTAATTCCTGGTAATCTTTGGATTCAACAGGTTTTGGAAGATCTTAGACTAGAAATCATGCGCGATTCAACAGTCTTTGATATTAATCTATGTTGTTATACCTTCCGCTACGTCAGTTTGGTATCAAAGCCAAACTTGATCCTTGTTGACAATGGTGGGACGACGAAACCAGAGACAACAACGAGTAGAGGACGTCTATGAGTGTGATGATGATGCTCAATTAGAGCATCGGATTGGTCAGATCGTGGACCAACGAATGGAGCATATGATGGAACAGTTGATGGCAAGGATGGCCGCCATGCTTGAGACTCAAAATAGGCAGGGCGGACGAAACCCGAACAGACAAGGGGACTGGATGGGAGATGCCGATGGAGGCGAAGATGACAAATTTTATGAGGGCTTTCCGCAAGAGCGGGGCAGGCGACAAAGAGCACTAGCTGAGGATGATAGGAGGTGATGGGAGACTGGTATGCTGACTGAAATACCAAAATTCCATGGCTATTTGCAAGCTGATGAGTTTCTTGATTGGTTGGCTACTGTTGAGGAGATCCTAGAGTTTAAAGGGGTGCCAGAAGATAAGAGGGTGCCTTTGGTGGCTACTAGGCTACGTGGACGAGCTGCAGTATGGTGGCAGCAATCAAAACTAATACGCACCATGTTGGGTAAACCAAAGATCGCATCTTGGGAGAAGATGAAGAAACACATGCGAGCAACCTTCCTCCTATATAAATATCAGTGCATTCTGTATCAGAGGCTACAAAACTTGAAGCAAGGTGCGAGGTCAGTTGATGATTATACAACCGAATTTTACCAATTGATGGCCAAAAATGAAGTACAAGAGATAGAGGAACAGTTGGTGGCACGATACATTGGTGGACTGAGAGTTCAGCTTCAGATCCTAGAGTAGTTTGCTGATTACTATGATTGTTGAGGTACATGGTTTTGATTACTTTCATGATTTGCTCACTACTGATCCCTACTTTTCTGGGATTATTCAAGATATGCAGGGTGGACAAAAATCAGATTTCTTATTGCATGATGGAATTCTGTTTCGAGGCAATCAGCTTTGTATTCCAGATTGTAGTTTACAGTTGTAAATTATTCAAGAGCTTCATGGTGAAGGTCATGTGGGCAGAGATCGAACATTGCAGTTAGTGCAATCCTCTTATTTCTGGCCAGGTTTATGCAAGGAAGTGGAAAGATATGTGCAGAGATGCAGGATTTGCCAAGTGTCCAAGGGGGCTGCAAGAAACGCATGGTTCTATATGCCTTTACCTGTCCCTTCACAACCCTGGGCAGATATTAGCATGGACTTTGTGTTGGGACTGCCTCGCACACAGAGAGGTAACGATTCTATGTATGTTGTGGTTGATCGCTTCTCTAAGATGGTGCACTTTATTCCTTGTAAGAAAACTACTGATGCTGTAAATGTGGCGCAATTATTTTTTTGTGAGATATACCATTTGCATGGGTTGCCTGTTTCAATTGTTTCTGACCGGGATACCAGGTTTCCTAGCCATTTCTGGCGCAACCTATGGAAGATGGTTAATACACAGCTTAATTTCAGTAGTGCCTACCATTCATAGACGGATGGGTAGACTAAAGTTGTTAGCAGGTCTCTTGGCAATCTGTTACGGTGTTTGGTTGGTGAACATGTCAAGAGTTAGGATCAGAAGTTGTGCCAGGCTGAATTTGCACATAAACATGCTGTGAACCGCAGTTCTGGGTTCATTCCATTTCAGGTTGTGTATTCAGCACAGCCTCGGGGTCCATTGGATTTGATGGCATTACCAAGTCGGTCTAAGGTTCATGGAAAGGCGTCTGATTTTGTCATTGGGTTACAGGATGTTCATAAGACAGTGGCTGAAAAACTTTCTCAGTCCAATGCTAAGTATAAGCAGGATGCAGATCAGAAGCGTTGACATGTCGAGTTTGCAGTGGGTGATTTTATGTGGGCAGTTCTTACTAACGACCATTTTCTAGTGGGGGAGTATAATAAATTGTCAGCAAAGAAGATTGGGCCAGTAGAGATTGTAGAGAAGATTAATCCCAACGCTTATCGCCTTCGATTGCCTAGTCATGTGCGTACTGCTGATGTTTTTAATGTGAAGCATTTGATTCCATTCTGTGGGGATTCTTATGATGATGAGATGGCTTTTAATTCGAGGTCAAATTTTTCCTGTCCTGGGGAGAATGATGTGGATGAGGCGGCTTTGGCGTTTTTGAAACGTTACGATATGCAACAATGCTTCTAAAGGGCATAAATTTTGCTGTGGATTGAATTACGTGGGCCATAATATATCAAATTGAAGCTGACTCAGAGCTCTATATTAAATTTAATAAAGTAGTCTGGCGGAGGCCGTTTTGACCCTCAAAATCCATTATTTAGGCCTTCATTTTGGCCTTTGAACTTTTTGTTCTTTTTTATTTTTATTTTTGGGCCTTTTGTTGGGCGTTTCTTTTATTTTTTTATTAGGGTTTTGTGAACATTATTTATAGGGATTGTTTAATATTGTTGGAAGCTTTTGGAATTTTAAGAATTAAATTTTGATTTTTTTTCCAAACCTCAGTATTCTTTGAATCAATGAGATTTGACGCCTAATTCCTGGTAATCTTTGGATTCAACAGGTTTTGGAAGATCTTAGACTGGAAATCGTGCGCGATTCAACAGTTTTTGATATTTATCTGTGTTGTTATACCTTCCGTTGTGTCAAGAACCAAATAAATGTATTTTTTCAAATATTGCATGTAACTGATTTGCTTTTTCTGTTGTCTTAATTGATTTTTTCTTGAGGTCTCGTACTTGATTTTTCTACAACCACAATATATGTCAAAAAGTTGGCTAGTAACATTTGAATTTTAATTTGTATTTATATTTATAGGTGAGTTGATTCATAGCAAATTCTATTTCTAAGTGAGTTAGTCCATAGTAATTAAACCGATGCTACTGTAAATTCATTTACTTTAGTTTAATTGTGTTTGCTATGTTCTTACTCAAATTTGAATTGTATAAGTTAATTTATGTCTGTTGTAGTTTGAGTTAATAGTTGTTTTCCATATACTTTCAACTGCTGCTGCTTTGTTCTCCATGATTCTACCGCTACTGCTATTATTTTGAGGGTTTCCTGCTGCTATTTTGGTAGCATTTTTTATGGTTTTGATTTTTAATTTGTTCATGCCTTCGAATCTTTTATGTTATTGCTGCTTTATTGGTTTTCTATTTTCGTTCTTAGTTGTTGTCATTTGTTTCTTCTTAGTCTATGGTTTTGCTAGTTTTGGTGGTGCAACTTAATTTAATATACTTTTTGCGAAACAAATTTTGAATAAGATGATTTGTTTAGTGGTGCGTTCCAATTAATGTGTTCCAACTAGAACTTTGTTAGACAATTACATTATTTGATTTTTTTAGTTAATTTTTTAATCAAATAGAATTGCTTCTCTCTTCAATTCTGGTAGTCTGTCGAGTCATGGGGGCTATTTTATTTGATGTTGCTACTTTGGTTGTCTTTGCATCTGCTTCTGTTGTGACGTAGCGGAAGGTAATTAAACACAGATAAATATCAAGGACTGTTGAATCGCGCATGATTTTCAGTCTATGATCTTCCAAAACCTGTTGAATCCTAAGATTACCAGGAATTAGGCATCAAAATCGTTGATTCCAAAGAATGCCGATATTGGAAAAATTGAAAATTAATTATTAAATCATCAAAAAAAACTACCAACAACATCAAACAAACCCTATAAATAATGTTCTCAAAACCCTAATTAAAAAATAAAAGAAAATCTCAACAAAAGGCCCAAAATAAAAAAACAAAAAAGAACATAAAGTTTAAATGCAAAAACGAAGGCCTAAACGATGGATTTTGGAGGTCAAAACGACCTCCGTCGAACTAGCCAAGTAAACTCTAAAAAGAACTCTGAGTCAGCTTCGATTTGATATATTATGGGTCCCGCGATTCCACCTGTAGCAAAAGTTATGACCCTTAGAAGCAACGTTGCGCATCATAACGTTCCAAAAACGTCAAAGCCACCTCATCCACATCATGTTGCCATTTTTATTCCTAGTTCAGGTTTTGGTTTTTGATGTGTTGATTTGTTCCTATTTTTAGTTTTTGGTTGCATTGGTGGTTTATTGCTGTTGCGTTTAGTTCTTTATTTATTGCTGCTGTTTCTAATGTTTTGTGGCTTTAGCAGGATTTTGAAGAGGTAGTCGCAGGATTTCTAATGTTCTTGATTTGCATTTGTTCCTACTTTTAAGTTGAAGAGGTTATTGTAGGATTTTGAAGTTGATATTTGTTTGTTTTAAGCAATTAGATGTTGAAGATTACTGTTTTTCATTTGATTCTTGTAAGCTTGAAGTATTGTTGTGATTTTTTATTTCTCTGCTGTTATATTTATAATTTGTAATCAGTTTGGATCGGTTATATCACATTATTAGTTTTGAGTTTTCAAGATGTTATATTTGATGCTAAAACAGGATTTTATGTTTAATTTTTTACCTTTATACCAAGCTCATAAACGAGCTCACAATCAAGGTTTCAAAGGAGCAATATTCAACCTTTTAAACAAGCTTTTAAACAAATGAGCTCGAGTATAATTCAGACGAGCAAAACACAAGTCGAGTTCCAATGAGCTCAATCTTTATAGACATGAGCCAAGCTCGAGCTCAAACAACGCATTTAAAATATAAATGAGCTCAAGCTGAGCTCGAGCATCATTCCTCCAAGGCGAGCTAATGAACCTGAATTTCTCATAGTTTGGCTTAGCTTAACTCTATTACAGCCCTAGCTGATCCCCTCCTAATCGTTAACATTCAGGTATAACTGTAGTAGATTATTTCACCGATTGTTCTATCATTTTGTACTTTTCTGATAATCATGCATCTTATACTATTGAACTTGTGATTGTTTCTAAATTCTAATTGTGTATTAATAAATAGGATGATGACAGAGATACCTATTGTGGTAAAATGGAGGAAAAGACATTATAATTTTGCCCTTATTTTATCAATACAAAAAATTATATAATAATTAAAATATATATATTTTAATTATTTGATTATATAAATTGATAAAATCTAAAATCTATAAAAGAACTGGGTGAACCCGTCGTATCATAATTTACAAACTCATATAATATAATTTATTTATTTATTTATTTTTATATGATATAAAAATTATATAATAATAAAAATATATATATTTAAAATATCTAATTAAGTAAATTGACAAAATCTAAAATCTAAAATCTAAAAAAGAACTGAGTAAACCTATTGTGTTATAATTTACAAATTCATATATTATTTTTATTTTTTTAATTATTTATATATTTATAATTATAAAATCTCGCGGAGGCAAAAGCGCCATCTTTATCCTTTTAAATATTAACATTTTATTTATTTCTTATAAGGAGCAAAGGTGGAATTGGGGGAGGGGAGCGAGCAGGGGGCGGGGCCAAGGAGGGCCATTGACTTCCTTGGCCAATAAGGTCCCTTAAAATTTCTATTTTTGCGCCCAAAATTTCCTTAATTACCCCTCACTACTCACAAAATAAATTAAATCCCTCAAAAATTTATATTTTCACCCCTAAAATTTTTTTAATGCCCCTCCACTATTTATAAAATAAATTTAATATATCTAATTTTTTTTAAAAAATTGAATTTTGTCTCTCTAATTTAAAATGCTAAATCTGTCACTAATGAGAAGTATTTCATAGTATTCCTTATATAGTTTAAGATCTGAACTTATTGCTAGCTTCTGTAAAATTTAGTATTATTTAAATATAATTATTTAAAAACAATTTTATAATCTTTTTAATGTGCATGTCTTAATTGAGTGTTTGATGATTCAAGTTGAAAGTGCTTAATCTACATATTTTGTGCCCGAATTGAAAAAATGTTTCAATTTTTTTTTTTAAAGAATTGATGATCCAATTTTTTTGGAGATATCTGAAATTTCATATTTTAAAATATCTTAAAGCTTACTATAGATGTTGGTGCCCTCAAAATTGTCCATATTTTAACATGAGCCATATTCCCAAAATTGGATCGTGATTTTCAAATTGATAAAATATTACAAATACTCTAAATCAAATAAAATTTTTTAAAAATATGATGATTTTTATTTTTTATTTTTCAAAACTCAACTGCTGTGTTTATATATATATATATATATATATATATATATATATATATATATATATATGTATGTATATTTTATTTTTACAATTTTTTCTTCTCCTCTTCTTTTTTTCATAACTTCTCTTAAAATCTATTAATTTCTTCATATTTCTTCCAAACTCATCACTAACTATAATAAGATTTGCAAAATTAACTTCACTAACAATAGATTTATGGCAACAAGAAAAGGTCAAATGAGATGTTTCTTCTTCTTTTTCTGATTTTATTTTTGGATTTGTATTTTTAGTGCTATGTGTATTGATAATTTTTTTGCCAATTTATGAGTTTTTATTGATTTGATGGATTAATTTTTTTGTTAAATTTCTTTCTTTTTTTATTTTAGATAATTGGGTGATTATCGGATTCTTTTCTTCTTCTTCTTTATTTTTTTCAATTGTTGTTTCTATTTTCTTTGGTTTAATTTGGAAAAAATCTAAAAGATTGTTTTGAGATTATTTTGATATTATGTTGTTTGCTGAAGGTTTTTTTTAGGTTGTTTTGAAGTTTTTTAATTATTTTATTTCTTTAAATATTACAAAATTTTTATTAGTTATTCTTAAATTATTTTTTGGTTATTTTCTAATTATTTTATAGTTGTTATGTAACACCCACATTTGTGATACACTATTCATGCATTAGGTGTTCATGGCATATAAAGTCCAGTTGTGGTATACGTCTGAGTATGGGTATAGGTATGTTGATAGAGAGGGACTTAATTGTATAGATATTTGGGAGTAATTGTTACAATTGGGAAGTTATGGGGCATAGTGTAATATACCAATTTCATTAAGGGGCTTAGATGTAATTTTAGTGATATTTGATTATTATATTTAGTATTATTATTTTATTGTTATTTGATAAATATGGATTTAAATGGTTGGTGTAGTAATGATTAAAGAAGACTTTGAGGTAGGCTATTTGTTGGTTTTTAATTGGTCGATGTAATTAAGTATATATTAAATACTGTGTGTGTATGTATTTATGGGTGGTGTGTAGAGAATTAGAAGAAGAAGAAGAAGAAGAAGAAGAGTGGGTTTTTGTTTGAGTTAGAGAGTTTTAATTCATGTTCTTGGTGGCTTTTGGATAGCATTGGAGGTCCTATATCCATTAGAGCTTAATTGGTAAGCTTTAATTGTGTTTTTTATTGTTTTGGTTGAGTTGTTGTGGTTGCCAAATTCGTATTCTGCCTCCTCTATTTTTTGGTCTCCTTGTTAGTTCCATATCTCGAGTTTTATAACTCTGATTGGTGCAAGGTTTGACTCCCTGCAAAATTTAGAGATTCCTTTACATTTTCTATGTTTTGGGTTTGATCTGATTTTGTTGTTTTAAAGGGTCAATAGGGCTGGACATTTTCTTGCTCCTGTGAGTGCCCTGTTTTAACCGGTTGGATTGTAAAATCCATAATTAATTCAACATATATCCTAATTGAGTGATTCTAATTGAAATTTGTTGTTAACACATAACCCTAGCTTTAGTAGTAAATTTAGGGGTTATTGGACTTGTGTGCGTATGTCTAGTTCTTGTTGAACATTGAACATTTTAGTGCACTTTGGTAAGGTTAGGGTGAATGGAAATGTTTGCTTATTGTATTGATGTATGATTTTGCGTAGGGAGTGATAAAGGGAAGCAGAGTACTCATCATTGAAAGAAAGGCTCTTTTTGGAGTGGAAGCATTAGGAGGTAAGTACTATGAATACATGTTTTATACATATGATCTTTTCTTGTGTGTATTACTTTGTACTCCTTTAATGGAATTAAATATATATACGGATTGGTGAATGTCATGTGGAATGAATTCCACCTTATTTTGTATTGGAAATGTGATGAGCAAGTTGATACATGATGAAATATATGTGTGGTGTGGTGAACACCATATTGGTGTATATTGATAAGATTTGGATTTATGTGATAATATGTGATTATTATGTTATGAGGTTGCTATAATGGCTTATTGTGATGTAGTGGATGAATTTGATTATGTTGTGTGGATTATGTGATATTTCACTTGAAGGTGAAATCTGTGAGGAAAGTGAGGATAATTGTGTGATTGTGAGATGGACAAGCTGAGCCGGGCGTATAGCTACCCAAGTGAGACTGAGCCAGGCGGATAGTCTTACTAATGGCCATTTGTGTGATATTAATATAATGTGTGTGATGGGCCAGCTGAGCTAGGCGTATAACTACCCAAGTGAGACTGAGTCGGGTGGATAGTCTCACTAATGGCCATTGATTGAAAATGAATTATAAGGAATATAGCTATGAAGCTAATTATGAGGTTATGAGGAATGTTTATCCAGATACTAACTCATGCATTGAACACCCATTCCTTTAACATTGCGCTTATGAATGAGTTTGAGATGTGTAATGGAATGTTTGAATATAAATGATGGATGTGGATGCTCTTTAAGTGTGAATGATTGATATTATGTGTTAATGGATGTATTTGTGTAAATTAGTATGTTTAGAATGTATTGTTGTGGCTTGAATTGAATTATATTCATATACTTTGACATCACTAGTCAATTCAAGGGCATTTTTGTCAATTTATATAAATGAATTAAGTCTAAGTATCTTCATGAAAGTTGTAGCCCTCTAAAATAGTTTACATACCTCTTGAATCACTTGAATCTGAGTTCTGCAGAGAGAGTTATGGCCGAAAGAGTGCGACATAGTCCATAGGATCAGGTCACTACACGTCTGTGCCATTTCGGCACGAGGGTGTTGAGTCATGACTGAGTCGTGTGGTGCCAACTCGGCAACCGGGCATCGAGTCGTGACGAGTCAACCCTTCTTTAGCACACTTTTGTCTCAGTAGTTTTTCCTTAACTTTAGCTATAGAGCTCCAAATGGAGCAAGGTTTAATGCTAGAGAAACTTTAAAGAGACATCTACAACTTTCATATGTTGAGTTTGAGATAAATCTATCTTTAAGATTCTGTAATTGAGCTTGAAATTTTATTGCTCACTTGCTCATTCTTCCTTTTGGACTCCTATACGCACTCGATGTAGTGCCATTGGTAAGAGAACGGTGATCGAATATAGACTTAATAGAGGTTTGTAAGACTATATTATGATCCTTATTTTGTATTTATATTATTGGTTATCATATTTTATCCACTTTTACTTATGTGATTTGTATATGCGTGCAACTATATTGGTAGTTACTTATTGAGTTACAAGCTCACCCCTTTGCTATTGAATCTTTTCAGGACTTGATTAGATTAAAGGCTTGAAGCTTGCGTCTGAGTTTTTAGGTGGGCCGAAATGTGTTTTGGTGTACCCAACCTTCCTCCTGCATATCATTTTGGCATTGTGTATATTAGATAGTTTTATGTTGTATATGTGTAATTAAAGACAAGCATGTGTGCAATGCTTGAAATGTATGTACATATGATTATGGGTATCTATATAAGTATCTTTCATTCAAAATTTTTATTATGTCTATTATGAGATGCTTGATTGTGCCATGTGTGTTTGTTTATTTGTGCTACGTGTTTGGTTATGATTTTAGGCGCCATATTTAGTGGTATCAGAGCGGGGATTAGACTCCCTCGAGATATGAGAATGTGTTGCATTCATAACATTTCATGCATAAGTCATAGGTGATCAATAGTTGATGTGTGTTGCATATGTCAGGATGGAAGGACATAAAGCTCTACCTATCGGCCCAGAGGAGTCATTTGAGTCTGTGCATGGTCAAACACCAATGCATTCTATAGATGCACCTGCACAATCCCAACCTCAACCTCCTCCTCCATAAGTTGCATATCCTCTATTCATGCAGGAATTTATTCAGATTATGAGAGTGGCAACCCAAAAACCAGTGGATAGTGCTTTAGATGACCATTATGAAAAGATTCAAAAACAAAGTGCAAAGGTGTTTGTGGGAACCACCGAACCAATGGTGGCAGAAGAGTGGTTAAGAAACACAAAAAGGATGTTGAACCGTAATAAGTGTACCACAGAGAAGAAAGTGAGCTATGTGGCATCGTTGTTTGAACAAGATGCACTTGATTGGTAGGAAACTGTTCCGGGGAGTGGAGATGTACCGATAACCTTAACTTGGGCAGACTTCTTAAAGGAATTTATGGATAAATACATGTCACCCATATACAAAGCCAGAAAGAAGCTTGAATTCCTCAATTTAAAGTAAGATGAATTATCGGTTGCGGACTATGAGGTCCAATTTATGAGATTGTCAAAATATGCACCAGAAGAGGTAGCAACCGATGAGTTGAAAAGAGAAAAGTTTGAAAGAGCTTAACTCTTGAGATCTGGGAAAGGATTAAAATTAAACCTCTAACTTATAAGGATTTACTTGAGATGGCAATTCGAGCGGAGGAAACCATATTATAGAGGAATGTATTAAAAGCTAAAAGGAGGAGAGTTACTAGTGCATTTACCACTTCAGCAAAAACTGGCAGTGGATTTTCTTTTCGAGGTGCTGGGTTTCAAAGAGGAAGTTTTAGAGGACGTAGGTCAAGTCGACCTAACTAATCATTAGGGAGAACATTTTCAAGAGGAAGTGGACAGATAGATAATCGAAGAAATATTGCTAGAGGTAGATTTACAAGCGGAATGTCAACACCAATGTGCAACAAGTGTGGGAGTGTTCATTCCGGGGAGTGTTGGGGTCCAAAACCTATTGTATATTACCATTGCAACCAATCGGGTCATTTCATGAGGGAATGCCCAATGAGGATGGGTGTTGGAGGATCTCAAATTATAATACAAAGCAGTATTGGAGAAAACTTTCAATAAGTAAGTAGAGGCAAGGTCGTGGAAGAGGAAGTGGAGCGAGCACTTCAACACCGACCGAATCTATTGCTTGGAACCCGAGTTAAGCCAGAGTTTATGCTATCACCCGATAAGAGGCTCATAATGCACTAGATGTAGTGACGGGTACTTATACTATCTTTGGATTTAATGCCTTTGTATTAATAGATCCGGGTTCTATATGCTCATTCATATCATATGAGTTTATATTAAAAGTTCATGGTACTATTGAATCATTAGATCATGATGTATGTGTGTCTATGCCTGCCGGGGGTTTTATAATTATGAATAGGGTAGTTAGAGAATGCCTTATAGTAGTCGATGATATGACTTTGCATGCAGATTTAGTAGTCATCAAGTTAGAAGAATTTGATGTGATTTTGGGGATGGATTGGTTATCTCATTACCATGCCATTATTAATTGTCGTACAAAGGAGGTAGTCATAGAGATTCTGGGATAATAAAAAATGGTGTTAGTGGGAGAGAGAAAGACTATTCCTACTTGTCTTATTTCAGATACAGTAGTTTTCCAATTGATTAGAGATGGGTGTGAAGCATATTTGGCTTGCATCATTGATATAGCAAAGGTTAGTCCGGGAATGTCGGATATACCAATTGTTAGAGATTTTTTGGATGTATTCCTAGATGAATTGCCAAATTTGCCACCACATCGAGAAGTGAACTTTAAGATTGAGACTATGCCAGGAACTGCACCAATATCAATTGCCCCCTACCGGATGGCACCACTAGAGTTGAAATAATTGAAGAAGCAATTAGAGGAACTACTAGAAAAGGGTTTTGTGAGGCTAATTATCTCACTGTGGGGAGCACCGGTGTTATTTATAAGAAAGAAAGATGGAAGCATGAGATTGTGTATTAACTACAGATAGTTGAATAGGATCACAATAAATAACAAATATCTGTTACCCAGAATTGATGACTTGCTTGATCAGTTGAAGGATGCTTCGGTATTTTCAAAGATTGATTTGAGATCCGGTTATTGGCAACTTCAAGTAGTAGAAAGTTCCATACTAAAGATGGCATTTAGAACCCAATATGGGCACTTTAAGTTTTTCGTTACACCGTTTGGGTTAACCAATGTACCGGCAGCCTTCATGTCTTTGATGAACAAGACCTTTCAACCTTATCTGGATCAGTTTGTTATTGTGTTTATAGATGATATACTTATCTATTCATCAAGTCGGGAAGAATATAAG
>CATIWO010146170.1:0-12038 GCA_949673435.1 Macaranga tanarius | reverse complement strand
GAAATTAGGGTTGAATTTTTAAAGAACTAAACTAAATTAAAATAAAGAAAATTAGAATTTAATTAAATTTAAAAACTGGGATTCTTACTCTCAATTTGACCATTTCTTAAGAACGATCAATCAATTAGGTTTAATTTAATTCTTTTTCATTTTGAAGGTATCTTATAAACCCTAGATTTTCCTCTCAGAAAAATCTATGATTAATTAGGAATTAATTAATACTAATCCTATTGGTTCTCACTAACCTAATATCTTTTAAATCCAATTTTAACACAGCCTCTAATCAATATCAACCACTTAACTATCTCTCTACTAATTAAGCAATTAATAGGTTATTGTTCAATCCTATAGAACCTATTTCTCAATCAAGCTTTTTAGTTTCAATTCAATCTTAGGGTGATCAATCCTAAAATGATATTAAGTACAACAATAACCAATGAATTAGAACTAACAACCTAATATTAATCACATTAGGCACATGATCAAATTAGAATAAAAACCCTATAAGGAAATTAGCTACTCAAATCAAAAAGAAAAGAAAGAAATGAAGTAATAGAAATAATTATAAACATGATAAATAATAGTAATAAAAAAAGTTGATAACAGAAAACCCCTTTCCATAATATAGTAAGGAAGCCTTTGCTCTCCAACTTGAAAGCAATTCTCTACTTTTAATATGCACTAAAAATAAAACTAATAGAAAATGTGCTCTAAAATAAAGAAAAACAATCATTAAAAATACACAGGAAAAGAGTCCCCTTTTAATTAGGAAAAACTCATGTTTATAGCCCTCACACTCTCTCTCTAAAACATCCAAATCTTATCTAATCTAGGGCTTAAAAGGTAAGCTTCATCCTCACTAATCTTCAGCTCCAAATCTACTTCTGATTGGCTGCCACATAAACATACACAGGTGCACAAAAAAGTGACAAGACTATGCAACATAGCAATCCTGAATCATTCGGAGGCAAGCACGACCATGTAGGATTTTGGCATGGCCGTGCAGCCCTATGACTTGCTTTACTTCTAGCTCAGGCACGGCCATGCAAGAATATAGCATGGTCGTGCACCTCTGATGCGAAGATAACCTCCAATATTGACATCCTAATCCTATCATATTTTTAATTGTTATCTCCATCCTCTTCCAAATGCATCCTACAAATAAAAACTCAAAAAAAATCACTTATTCAAAATAAAATTAACTAAATCCTAATAAGATAAAAAATTAACTAAAATTAACTATACTAACTAAAACTTAATTAAATATACAACTAACTAAACTTAATATGCATAAAATAAAGAGCTCAAAATAAACATTTTTCACACTTATTAGCTGCCTTGTCTTCTGTCATTGTTATTGTCGTTATCAGTCTCTCAATTCTAGGACTTCAGTGTTGGGTTTTAGCTAAGTTTGTTTTTCAAGGTTTGGTATTGCTTCTATACTATTCTAATTCCTTTACGTTTAGAGTTCTGGTTTTCTGATCCATGAAGTTCACTTATTTTGTTGGTTTCAATTCTTTTGAAGGACTGCTTGTGGTTGATGTTTTTGTTCAAGTGGTAGTTGGGTTCTTCTTCTTTTTATTGTTGTTTTCTATTTTTCTTTTGTCATTATTCAGGAAAATATGAGAAAATTAAAGATAGGTATTTTAAGAGTTAAGGAAATTGATTGGTCAGGTAGTAGTCATAGTTGGAGTCACTCTGCTATCTTTGAGTGCTTGATTAATATTATGCTTGCATTGTTGGTGTGATGCTTATGATGATAAAATGGTATTGTTGAGCTATTGGTTCAACTGAGTTTTTACTGTCTGCTGCAATGTCTTCTCTTGTAGGTGTGGCCGGTTTGGCTATTTTAGTTTGTAGTGTTATTTTTGCTTTCTTGTTTTTAGGGGTGCTTTTATCGGTTTATGGGTAGGTCTGCTCTTTTTTATGTTTTGTTCTTCAGTTTAATCTTTATCTTTTTGCTTAGTTTAAGGAGGAATTTTTTCATCACTTGAGTGTTTTTGCTTAAGTGGTCTTTCCCCTTATTGTTAAAAAAATTGTTATGCTTGCATTATTAGTGTGATTCTTACGATGATGGAATGGTGTTGTTGAGCTACTAGTTCAGCTGAGCTTTTGTTGTTTGCTCCAATGTCTTCTTTCGTGGGTGTGGCTAGTTGTTATTTTAGTTTGTAGTGTTTTTTTCTTATTTTCAGGAGTGTTTGTTTCGGTTTCTAGTTTGTGGGTATGTCTACTCTTTTTTATGTTTTGTTCTTCAGCTTGATCTTTATCTTTTTGCTTAGTCTAAGAAGGGGTTTTTTTATTACTTAAGTGTTTTTGCTCAAGTGGTTTTTCCCCTCAATGTTAATAAAATTAATGAAAGTTTACTCATAAAAAAATGAAAAAAACAATAGTGCTAAGCAATTCTAAAATGCCTTGTAGAGTTGGTCCAATAATAAATGCAAATAGAGCTTCATACAGAGAGGAAGGGCATGAGACTTTAATCTAGCTTGCTATCTGAATGAAATTAGCCATGAATTCGAGTAAATGAAGGAGTCACTAAAGAAAAAAGATCTCATTCTAATGTACCTAAAGTGACTGGTTGATAATAAACAAGAGGGATATCCAAAAATGCATTTTGAATTGTCCCTCGATAAAAACATGAGCTTATTAAATGTTTAACCAAATTTACGTCACAAATTCTAACGAATGGATCTAATAATTTTGCTTAAATATGATGTTTTGCCCCATCAGTACTCATGTTAAATGTAGTTTTGAGAGAACAATTTAATAAGCATGTTTGATAAGACGAGTATCACAACAGTATTGATAAAATGAAAACTAAAAGATAAAAAAAAGAAGAGTATGAATTTTATCAAAACTCAGGGGGCAAAGCTGATTTGCCGTATTATATTTCTACAACACATGCAACATGTGTTCGTTTTGTAATATTTAAGTACTTAGATTATGTAAAACTTTTGTACACAGTAAAGTAAAAGAAAGAAGACGTTAGGATATTTGTCACTTTTTTTTATTCATCACATCACAATTTAATACTTGGGAGATCACGCAACGAATTTTTTTAAAAAATTACAAACCTCCATTTTATAAGAAGCATGCAAAACAGAGCAAAAGTTTTATACCTCAAATTATTGGTTCATCTACAGCAAGCCAAGCATAGCAAAAGCTCACCACAACCTATGCATTTGGTTCGCGAGCTTAAAGTCAAACGATCAAAAGCAAGTTCTATCGGTTGGAAAAGGAAATAAGTGAATCTGTTACTCAATAGATGCAACGTGCAAAAATCATATATGATCAACTCTCGACTTTGAAAAGCCCTATTAATGAAGATGATTTAGTTCAGGTCATAGTAAATGGCTTGGGAATAAAATTTTGCCCTTTTGTTAGAGGTTTAGAGCAACGCATTGACCTAATTTTTTATGATGATCTCTATGGTTTATTACTCAATGAGGAGGACAATCTCTCAAGAGAAATTTCTATTAAAGATAATGTACTGCCAACAACCCATTTTGCTGCTACTATCAATCATTCAGCCCCTACTCCTCTAAAACAGCAACATTTTAACCATGGTAGAGGGGGTAGAAACTGTGGTTGTGGAAAAGGAAATTATAGCTATCGACCCAATAATAATACAACCTCTAATTTTTATTCATCTGGTAACTATTCCTCCTCTTTTCCTGATGCACCAAATGTTACTTGTCATGTCATGGCTATGGCCATGTTGCACGACAGTATCCTACACCTCGAGCTCAATAGCCATATGGGAATCCAAACACCATTCGACTAATAGCTTTTTTTTTTCATCATTCTCGACACCACCAGACTCTCACAATTGGATAATGGATATTGGAGCTACTCATAACATCACTTCTAATTTAGATAATCTCTAAACTCATCTTGACTATTATAGTCCTGATGGGATCAAAATTGGAAATGGTAACACACTACCAATTTCCAAAATTGGTTTCACTTTATTTCATTCCAATAATAATAATATTTTTCGCTTATCTAATATTTTATTTGTTCCTACGTCCTACGTCATGCAATAATCATATCTCCTTATCACCTTTCACTCTTCCTATTAATCCTTTTTCTTCTTTTCAAGGATCATAAAAATTGTCCTTTTTCTTCTTTTTCATAATCCTTCTTCTTCTTCTTCTTCTCCACAATCCTCCATAATCTTTTCACGTATGGTAAACAATTATTATTCTTCTTCTTCTTCTTCTTATTCTTCTTTTACTTTTTCTTTTGTTTGAGGTCTTTATGTGCCTTGTCTCTACTTATACAACACCATTGGAATTGTGTCTCTAATTCCGCTGCTTTCTTTTCCAACACTGATCTTCAGTCAGTGTCTTCTTTTGCTTTCTTTAGAATTGTTAGATCTGATTTTCTAGTTTTTTTAATGTTTATCATTTTTCTTATTTGTTGATTTTTTTAGTATAAAAATTGAGAGATTATGTGACTAATCTAAAAAATTATAGACTTTGTTAAAGTTTTCATATTTTTTATTGCTTTAAGAGGTCCATATATATATTTTCTAGGAATCATCAAATTATGGGAGTTGACTTTTTGAAAGAATTAAAAAATAAAATTTAAATTCTTCCATTAACGTCCAAAAATGGAATCTTACCGGATGAATTTGATTGGCTAGCTTGAACTTTGAATCTAATTGGGTGATATTAGCTTTGGAGATTCAATTTAATTGATGTATATATAGTTCACATATTATAGCTCCATATCATGTGTGTTCTTATTTGTTGATTATAGGGCCATGAAAGTGGTGCTTGTGTTACTTCTTTGGTTTTTGTTGGTTGTGTTTGCGTGTTCGCTCTTTAGTGGGATTTCAAATGTTATAAATTTGAATCTCAACAATTCAGCTTTTAGATTTCAAAGACCCGCCTACTTATGTTGAGGATGTGTTATTGTAAACTTTTGCTGGGTTTTCTTATTTTTCAATTCTATAGGTTTGTGGTTGTTATGTTGTGATTGTTGTCATTTGTTGCTAGCGTTGTTATATTATTTGATGTTGTTATTGTTCTTCTTTCTTTCAAGTCTTGCTGGTTATTTACTGCTTTTGAGTTTTCGAAACTTCGATTCAATCTTGGTGTTGTATTTGGAGTCTGTGTTTGATTTAATGCTATAGCAGCTCCCTAGTTCACTAATTGACTAACTGATATAGAGAACTGCTTAACTTAGGAATCTCATACCTGACTTACAACAGATTTTTTCTTTGTTTTGATATTTTAAAGTATATCAAAAATCGATAATATAACAAAAGTATACTCGTTGTATACTATAATATATTTACTGTGCATATATTTGTATTTTTTATGAGTTTATTTCTTGTGTATGATTATAAATTTTGTTGTTTGAATATAACAGTACATATTGTATTTAAGAGATATAGTTTATAGAAATTCCGTATGTATTTAAGAAAATAGCTTTAATTACGTATATGAATTGTATCATATACATAATATAAACGAAAAATAAACTAAAAATATTTGAAATTGAATGAAACTAAAATATTAAATACATTGTTAAAAAGACAAGAAATACTTAATGTATGTCTTCAAGTTATAATATATATTATTATTATTTAGAAATAAATATCATTTGATATATAAACAATTGGAAAAATATAATAAGAATCTCCAACATTGTTCATGAAGCCGAATAAAAGTGTAGGAGATTATTTCATATACAAAAAATAAACAAAAAAAACACAAAAAATAAACTAAAAGTAAATGAGAAATATTTTAATTTCATGCCTTTGGAATTGTAATCTAGTCAGTATGAATAAAAGTGAAAGAAATTATTTCATATACAGAAAATAAATTGAAAATATGTAAAAAAAAAATAAACAAAAAATATTTGAAAAATAAATAAAAAATATTTGAAATAAAATGGAACTAAAATATCAAATACAGTTTTGAAAAAATAAGAGACAATTTATACATATATATTAGTTATAATATATTATTTTTATTCAAAAATAAAATATCATTGGATACATAAACAATTGGAAAAATATAATAAGATTGTTAAGTATTCTTTATGAAACTGAATAAAAGTGTAAGAGATTTTTCATATATAGAAAATAAATAAAAAATATACAAAAAATAAACTAAAATAAACAAAAAATATTTTGAGTTTAATACCTTTGAAATTTGTATAACAGCCACTTTAAAATTTTTAAAATAAAATTACCACTTTATTCTCAATTGTGATGAATAAAAACTAGTAGTTATTCTATCTCTGCAAATATAAGTTGTACTAGAAATCAGTTTTTAATGATGATTTTGATGAAGATATTGTATCAAAAATGTAAAATATATGGAAAGTATTCTTAATATGATCTAAAAATTGAGATTTTCTTGTACAGATAATTAATCAAATGCTTTCTATAAAGCTTTTGTACAAATGTCACCCTCATCAATCAAATCATAGAATTGTTTAATCCCAAAGGTAATTTTTAGGCACAAATTTTTCAAATTTCAAATGGGGATTGGTGATGAATTGGCACAAATTTGGAACATAATTAAAGGATCAAGTCCATCACTTCATAGCTAATTCTTCTTGTTCTTTGTTTTCTTGAACCAAAGAATATGAAGTTATGAGGTAAACGTATAACAATATAGAACTGAGGAGTAATCAACCAATCAACAAAACAAATGAAAAAGGTAAATTTGATTACATTAAATAAAGAAAATTTTTCAATTAGTTACTATGCATCAAAAAGAAAAAAAATAACATCATTGATAACTAGCTCCCAATTTTCATAACTCTCGTCTCAATTTAGCAACTAACAAACTCAAAATAGATAGAACACAAAATTAATAATTACAGAAGATGGTGATTATGATTGATGGGGCGGTTCTAAAATGTGGCAACCACAAAAAAAAAAAAAAACAAACAAACAAACTTAAGGTAGCTATAAGAAATATAGCTTCTATAAGAGACATAATCTTGCAAAGTAAATTATGAATAAAAAATAGTTGCAAGTTCATCCTTTTCCACTTAAAAGCAGAACCCATAAACCTCCATCTCTATCTCCAAGATTCCTTCAACTTTTTCCTTCTAAATACCCACATCTTCTTCTTCTTCTTCTTGCTACCGCTAGTGCTGCTCTTCTCCACCTCCTCTTGTATTTTTCTTTTTTTCTTTAATCAAAACAGCAATATCAGTGGCAAATTCATGGAGCTCAAAGTAACAACCTAAAATCGATCTAACGACAAGAATGAAACTAAAATATTAAAAACATTATTAAAAAAAAAGAGCTACTTAATGCATGTCTTCAAGTTTTAATATACATTATTTTTATTTAGAAATAAATATCATTTAATATATAAATAATTGAAAAAATATAATGAGATTGTCTAACACTGTTCATGAGGCCGAATAAAAGTGTAAGAGATTGTTTCATATACAAAAATAAACTAAAAGTAAAAAAAAAATTTCAATTTCATGCCTTTGGAATTTGTAATCTAGTTAGTATGAACAAAAGTGTAAGAAATTGTTTCATAAATAGAAAATAAATTGAAAATATGCAAAAAAAAATAACAAATATTTCAAAAATAAATAAAAATATTTGAAATAAAATGGAACTAAAATATCAAATACATTTTTGAAAAAATAAGAGACACTTTATACATATATTTTAGTTATACTGTATTATTTTTGTTCAGAAATAAATATTATTGGATACATAAACAATTAGAAAAATATAATAAAATTATTAAGTATTCTTTATGAAACTGAATAAAAGTGTAAGAGATTTGTCATATACGGAAAATAAACAAAAAAATATACAAAAAATAAACAAAAATTAAACAAAAAATATTTTGAGTTTTAATACCTTTGAAATTTGTATAACAGTCAATTTAAAATTTTTAAAATACAATTGCCACTTTATTCTCAATTGTGATGAATAAAAATTAGTAGTTATTCTATTTTTGCAAATATAAGTTGCACTAGAAATAGGTTTTTAATGATGATTTTAATAAAGACATTGTATCAAAATCGTAAAATACACTGAAAGTATTCTAAATATGATCTAAAAATTGAGATTTTCTTTTACAAATAATTAATCAAGGTCGAATATAAGTGTTCTTTGTTGCTGCTTTTGAGTGTTATAAATCATGCTTTTGTTGTTTCCTTGTCTTCTATCGTTGTTGTTGTCATTATCAGCCTCTCAATTCCAGGTTTTTAGTGTTGGGTTTTGGGTGTGTTTTTTTTTCGAGGTTTCGTGTTGCTTCTATACTATTCCGATTCCTTCATGTTTAGAGTTCTGGTTTGCTGATCTATGAAGTTCACTTATTTTATGGGTTTCAATTCTTTTGAGGGACTGCTTTTGGTTGATTTTTTTATTCAATTGGTAGTTGGGTTCTTCTTGTTGTTGCAATTGTTTTCTATTTTTCTTTGGTCACTGTTCATGAAAATATGAGAAATTAAAGATACATATTTTAAGAGGCAAGAAAATTGATTGGTCAGGTAGTGGTCATAGTCGAAGTCACTCTACTACCGTTGAGTGCTTGATTATTGTTATGCTTGCATTGTTGAAGTGATGCTTATGATAATGGAAAGGCATTGTTGAGCTACTAGTTCAACTGAGTTTTTGTTGTATGATGCAATGTCTTCTCTTGTGGGTGTAGCTGGTTTGGCTGTTTTTAGTTTGTAGGGTTATTTTTGCTTTCTTGTTTTTAGGGGTGTTTATTTTGGTTTTTGGTTTGTGGGTAGGTTTGCTCTTTTTTGTGCTTGGTTCTTCAATTTATTCTTTGTGTTTTTGCTTACTTTAAAGAAAGGTTTTTTTATCACTTGAGCATTTTCGCTCAAGTGGTTTTTCCTCTCAATGTTAATAAAATTGTTATGCTTGCATTGTTGATGTGATTCTTATGATGATGGAATGGTGTTGTTGAGCTGCTGATTTAGCTGAGTTTTTACTATCTGCTGCAATGTCTTCTCTTATGGGTGTGGCTGGTTTGGCTATTTTAGTTTGTAGTGTTATTTTTGCTTTCTTGTTTTTAGGAGTGTTTGTTTCAATTTCTGGTTTGTGGGTTGGTCTTCTCTTTTTTATGTTTTATTCTTCAGTTTGATCTTTATCTTTTTACTTAGTTTAAGGAGGAGTTTTTTCATCACCTAAGTAATTTTGCTCAAGTGGCTTTTCCCCTCAATGTTAATAAAATTAATAAAAGTTTGCTTACAAAAAATTAAAAAATAGTAGTCCTAAGCTATTCTAAAATGCCTTATAGAGTTGGTCCAACAACGAATGCAAACAGAGCTTCATACAGAGAGGGAGGTGAGGAGGCTTTAATCTAGCTTGTTATATGAATGAAATCAGCCATGAATCCAAGTAAATGAAGGAGTCACTGAAGAAAAAAGATCTCATTCTAATGTAACTAAAGTGACTGGCTGATAGTAAACAAGAGGGATGTCCAAAAATGCATTTTGAATTGTCCCTTAATAAAAACGTGAGCCTATTAAATTTTTAACAAAATTTACGTCACAAATTCTAACGAATGGATCTAATAATTTTGCTTAAACATGATGCTTTACTCTATCAGTACTCATGTTAAATGTAGTTTTGAGAGAACAATTTAATAAGCATGCTTGATAAGATGAGTGTCACAACAGTGTTGATAAAATGAAAATTAAAAGATAAAAAAAAAATTGTTTTCAAATTAAAAAAAAAGGAGAGTATGAATTTTATCAAAACTCAGGGGGCAAAGCTGATTTTGAATTTTATCAAAACTCAAGGGCTAAAGCTGATTTGCCCTATTATATTTCTGCAACTCATGCAACATGTGTTGCTTTTGTAATATTTAAGTACTTAGATTATGTAAAACTTTTGTACACAATAAAGTAAAAGAAAGAAGACATTAGGACATCTGTCACTTTTTTTTATGGAAAAAAGTAGATACAGCGGCATCTACAGTCCATCTTTCGGGAAGGGTAATTACCTTTTTGCCCTTCCCCTTTTTTATAATTACAAATAAATATAATATAATATATGAGTGTATAAATTATGATATGACGGGTTCACCCAATTCTTTTTTAGATTTTGTCAATTTAATTAATTAATTAATTAATTAAAAAATATATTTTTTAATTATTATATATTTTTTTATTATACAAAATATATAAATAAATATAATATAATATATGAGTTTATAAATTATGACACAACGGATTTACTCAGTTCTTTTTTATGTTTTAGATTTCATCAATTTAATTAAATAAATAATTAAAAAATATATTTTTTAATTATTATATAATTTTTATATTATACAAAATATAAGGGTAAAATTGTCATTTAGTGAGAAAAGACTTTTTGTCTTTTCTCACTAAAGGACACGAGATAAGCATTGTAGGTATTTCTTTATCGCTATCCTTTTTTTTATTCATCACATCACAACATAATCCTTGGGAGATCATGTAACAAGTTTTACAAAATTATAAAAAGATAACCTCCATTTTATAAAAAGCATGCAATTTGAAAGATTAAAATTGATATTTGCCACACAGTGCGACAGCACTGTAACCATCATGTTGCACGACACATATCATTTTCCTAATCCCAATTAGCACATCATTCTTGGCCAAGATTTCCCTTTATCAACAGACAGCATTAAAGCAGTCATTCTAGTAAGTATTATCTGTCTATCCATTTTCTTTCCAACACCTCAGATATGTATTAATTCTAGTAAGCATTTCCACGTTTTCATAAAACTCTTCAGAAACATTTCAGTAAAATCTTTACGTGAGAATGATTTGTCTTTTATTGAATATTGTTGTGAGTAAATTAAAATGTTATTTCAGGAAATGTTCTTTGTTGGAACTGACGTAAGTGCTTCAACTATAGAATGGCTAATGTCAGAAATGATTAGAAATCCAAGAGTAATAGAAAAAGGCACAAGCAGAGGTAAGGCAAGTCTTTAATCAAAGACAGTAGTAAGTGCAAGTAGTAGATGAAACAGGACTTTAAGAATTGAAGTACTGTTAGGCAAATTCCGTAAGTATATGGTTTGCTACAAGTAGTATAGATTCGAGTAAGAGTATCATTCCTTAATTTTATCTCCACAAGCTAACTAAATAATAATTGATAGAATGAAATAAAAAATTAACAAATAAGAACAAACATGCTAAATCTAAAATCTTAAATTTAAAATTCAATAATTAGAAACTAGAGTCCGGATTTGCTTCACTAGCTATTACTTGGATTACAAGATCAATTCACAATTCAAATCATTAACTCAGTCAATGGTAAATTACTCAAATTATTCAAAGTCTCTTTCGAGATCATTCAAGAATAGCATAGCTAAATACCGCCTATTTTTATGGTCAAGTCAATTAACTAAGGTTCATTAAGTTCTTTAGTAATTCAATACTCCTGAAGGATTCGTCTACTTTCATGATCGAGGTTCCTAAGTTTTACAAGTCTATGAGCTGATAAATTATGCAACTTTCGTTGTCTCTAATCTACCCAAAAACATGTATTCAATCAGGCCTAAAATCAAATACAAGATAATTAAGTACAACTTGTAAAATTGACTGAAAATTAATTTATTGAAAGGAAATTAAGATCCAAAAAAGTAATAGACTAGTTTCACAAATTCAAACTCTAAAGGAGTTTAGCCACGCATAGTTGTGGTGATGAACAAAAAGATAAAATTAAATCTTCCTTCTTCAATCTTCAATTTTGTTAAGAACCAAATTGTATCTCTAATAAATTAAGTAGAAGTGAAAAGAGTGAAAATTTAAAGAATTCTGATATCGCAAAAAAAGGTCCTCTCACCTCCTTATATAAGCCAAGTCTTGTAGAAAACCTATTTGCACTTGGTTTCTTGAAAAGGAAGCTTTTTTGGCTTGGCGTGGCTTCCTTCATGTCGTGCCGAATACTGTGTCGCGTCCTTTAGTTTACGGTATGGCTTCCTTCTGGCCATGTCGCAAGCTATGTTGTAACTTGTTAATATCCAGACGAGCACACAGCTTCCAGCACGCCACGATACAAGTCCTGTCAAGTCTGCTTTGTATCCAGAAGA